>JASFAX010004418.1:0-39406 GCA_030737875.1 Allium sativum
GATTAAGTGTCAGGGAGTCACATCGGCACCGCTAATAATAGCGTATCATCACATTGGTGCTAGGATGGTCGTTGGCAGGAGAACAATAGATCTATGGCTAGAGAAACTTTGCGCTCTCCATGTTCATTCGTCTGCAGATATGCCTTCGATCCCATGCTGGGGATAAAAGCTTATACGCAAACAATCAATCACCATCCAGGCTTAAGTGTTCCAAACCCTTAATTCGCCACTCTTCGGGAAAAACTGAGGCAATAGATCATGCAGGCTTATGATGTATTAGAATTGAATTGAATTAGATGATGTAATCACAACCAATCCACGCTTGAACCTCCTATTGCCCCCAGCATCTGGGGCATGAGTTACTTGACAGATAATCGATCAATGGAGTGGAATTGTGAATCTTCACTTTCTAACTCCAAGACATCTTTTGTCAGAAGCTTCACCCGTGTACATCTCCCATCTAGTGGGAAGTTGATGAGTGCTTTTGTCTAATCATTCAGGATGGTGTATTCAGCAATAGGACTCGTTGCTATCTATCGTAGGACAACCTTCCAATGAGAATAAGCAATGTCGCCTTGCTTGTCATATCTTGAGGCATAACGAACGATGGCATGCCGTTCACTTCTCCTGCTGGAAACACTTCGTGCTGCAGGAAGTTTCTAAAGGGGGTTGTCCATGACTCTCTTCCGAATTTGATCTCCAATGCTGGATCAACTTTCGAGTGTCTTGATTGGGATCGAATCTTTCTCTTTCGGATTATCGAAACTTGCTAGGTTGGCCAAATTATCCGCTTTTTGATTTTTTGTATGCGGAATATAAGATATGTTGTAATGTTCCCATCCATTCTGTAACAACCCTGAATTTTGGGGTAAATTTAAAAATTTATTTTATGTTATTTTAATAGGTTTCGATATTTAAAATAATTAATTTAAAATAATAATGATTAAAAATCTATCGAAGTTATGATGAATAATTTAATTTTGATTATAAAAGGAGTAAGAAATAGCGCGGTAGTTTGAAAAGTCAAACTTGAACTTTGACTGACTGTACAGGATGCAAAATTTAACGGATTTTAGTGAAAACAAAAATATTAGAATCTATTTAAAAATATCTTTCTAACGAATCTGAAAAACTGAAATTTCATAGCAGGAATCAAAAGTTATGCCCAGTTTAAAATTTAGAAAGGTCGCTACGAAATATATATATATATAATATATAAAGATCAAAATTGCTACTTTTTGCATACGAAGGAATTTGGACTCGAATCCACTTCCATTGAGTTCAGAATGACGTTTTTTCATTTAAAAAGTATAAACACTTATATATTTCGAGTTTCGGAAATTATTTGCTTTAAAATGTATTTTTAATATGTAATATATACGCCTTGAAAATTGCCATTTTTCAAACGACCTCTGTTTTCGATGAAACCTCTTTTTTTGGATTTTGAATGTCAAATTATTGCTAAGTTTAATTTTTCATAATTTTTAGAATTAATTTGTGACCGTGGCAAAAAGATTTCAGTTTGGTCAATTTCGGTCAATTTTAATTGACTTGAAAAAGGCCATTTTTCAAAGAGGCTTAGAATAGAACGAAATTAATTTTCCTAGGTCCGCAGCGTCAAAACGTAGCTAAATATATTTTTCGGGATTTTCGAAGTTAATTTGTGGCCCCGGTGAATTTATTCGTACGATTGAATTAAAAATAAAAGAAAATATTTTAAAATAAAGAAAACTGGGTCAAGACAGTCGTTTGGGCCTACGGGACATAGCTAGATGAGTCCGGAATAGGGGTTAATGTGTAGGAACGACAGTCGTTGGGCTGAAATCTGACAAAGTGGCTAAACGGGCTTTAATGGGTAATTCGTGAATATAACAATATAAATAATAGGCTAATTAGAAATTCCCTAACCCTAATCTAATTACACCAGCCGCCATCTCCTCTTTCCATGGCCTAGAATGCACGTATTTTCATCCCTCAATTTCTCCAGATCTCTTCAATGAAATTCAATGCTTCTTTGGAACTAATTGTAGCGATTTACACAAGCTTTGATTCCATAAGGTGATGATCGGATTTAGTGGAGTTTTTGGCCCGGATTTCACCTCCAAACCCGCGCCCAACTCAGCCCAGCCGCACCTCCTAGGGCCCACCGCAGCCAACCACCGCTAGGGCGCAGCATCCCCCTCTCCTCCCTCTCCGATATGCCACCTTTCGATCGTCTTCAAGCTTCGCCAATTTCAAGTTATTTGGAACCCTAGTTTGGAAGCCTATGGATTTCATGGAACGGCTTTGAACGTGGAAGAGGAAGATGAGGGTGAGGTTGACTTTTTCAAACTTTAGTTGACTAATTAATTTAATTCAATTTTTACCAATCTTAATTTGACCATATCTCACTCATACGAACTCGAAACTGAACGATTTCAGGTCCGCCACGATCGTGAGACCGAGACCTTCGCGATGAAACTGATTAGACCTGATTCTGAGCAAGTTAAAATTTGGCCAATTTTTGGATCTGAACGGCGCAGAAATTCAAAACGATGTGAGAAATTCTATTTTATTTCTTCTTAAGTAATTAAAAATATTTATGTTTGTGTTATCATCACTCTGCGGTAAAATTCTGTTTGTTATGTTATGTGATTTGATTCTATGATTGATGTGTTGTATAGATCTATTAATTGGATGATATCGTGTTGTAATAAAAATTGTTGAACACAAAAATATAGATTTCTGTAAAATAAATTTGTTAAAACAAATTTGTTAATTTTGACAAAATAAATTTATTAAAACAAATTTGTTATTTTTGTCAAGGTAAATTGGTTAAAACATAATGGTCATTGTTGTCAAAATAAATTTGTAGAAACAAAATTCACATTTTTGTCAAAATCAAACTCGTCAAACATAAATATGATTTCCTTTCATTTTGTTGAATTAGGATTTTCAGCAGAAATGAAAATAACCATTTTTATTAAATTATATTTCTATTAAATAAAAATGATATTTTTATTGAAACAAAATTGGTAAGATAAAGTTAGCGTTTTTATTGAACTAGAACGGTTAAAATGGAAATGTCATTTATTAGAAAATATCAAGTGGAAATGAAAATGTCATTTATTAGGAAATGCCATTTATTTAGAATAAAAATGTCATTATAATTAGTGATTTCATGTTAAAATAAAAAGAAATGTCATTTGTGTTAGAAATGTTAAATTAGATCAAAATGTTCATTTATTTGTACTGAAAACATGTTAGCATAGAAATACACATTTTTATGTAATATATAAGATGATCATTATTTGCACTGAAAACGTGTTAACGATAAAATTTACATTTTTATTGTATATATAGAATAGATTAGAAATGTACATTTGTTCGTTAATGTTAGGATGAAATTGTCACCGACATGTAAATCAATGTTATGTTATTAGGATATTGACAAAATCATGCAGTTTGTTATTGTTTGGATGAAAATTACCAGCACAGAAAATGAATACCTTTATTTGTGAATTAATGGAATATACATTTGGTTGAAAAAAGAAAAGAAAAAAAGCTAGAATTTGCATTGTAATCAAAATTACATTTTTATATGTAATTAAAGAAGGAGAATTTGCATTGAAAATAAAATTGCATTGTTATATGTAATTAAAGAATATGTTTTTACATGTAAAATAAAATTACATTTTTATATGTAATTGTAGAAGAAGAATTTGCACTGTTAATAAAATTACATTTTTAATGTAATTAAAAAGTAGAATTTGACGGTGTAATTAAAATCACATTTTTAATGTAACTTAAAAGGCAGAATTTTACATTACAAATTAAAAAAGCAAGATTTGTCATGTAATATTAATTACATTTTTAATGTAACTAAAAAGTAGAATTTTACATTGCAAACTAAAAGAAAAAATTCGACGTGTATTGTTACTTACATTTTTATGTAATTAAAAAGATAAGGTTTGGTCATTAAAATAAGAATTACATTTTAATGTAATTAAATAGAAGAATTTGACGTTACATTTTTAATGTAATTTAAAAAGATAGAATTTTTCACCGTAATGTTAATTACATTTTTAATGTAATTAAAAGGAGAGAAATTTACATTGTAATTAAAAAGGAAGAAAATTTACATTTTCATGTAAATAGATTTTCATTAAAAGAATTAAGAAGAAAATTACATTTTATGTAATTGGATTTTCATTAAAAAGAGTAAAGGTATGAAATTTACATTTTCATGTGAAAAGATTAAAACACAAATAAAAGAACTATAAATTTACCTTTTAAGGAATGGATTTTCATTGAAAAAGAAAAATGAAACCAAATATACATTTGGTGTAAATTGAATGATGAAAGAAGAAAAATGCATTGTTGGATATAACATGTGTATGTGAATTATAATAAAAATAAACATTATTGTGTGCCATGTTATACCTCGATATTATATACACAAATAGGGATATTCGATGTTAACAAAATATAGTGAAATGAAATGGATGACGAAATTATATATAAGTATATATATGTAAATTATAATTAAACAAATCGCGCGCGGCAGTTCGCGATTCGACAATCGTAACTTTAAATGGTTATACTGAAATATCCGACCGTCGGATTTTCCCAAAACTGAAGCCGTTAGGTTCGCCTTGGGAAGACCTTTCCAACGATATGAACTGTGTTAAATTCCAACGGTTTGATTTACAGAAATTTATAAAAAAAAATTCGGTGTAAACAGCGCCAAGGTCGCCTATTGACATGAAGTGTTGTTAAATAAAATTCAATTATGTTTATATAAATAAAAATAGAGATTAATCGTTATAAATTAATAATAACGATATGAAATGATTTTAAATTATATATATACGAGGATCATTTGAAAAGTCCGAGTTCAATCTCATTCCAAATGATTATTCGTCGATCTAAGTCAAAGAGTTGAAGACGGTGATTGAAGGCCGACGATCTTCACGTCGAATGGATGAGTTACCATTGACGCCCATGATTGGAGTAGCTACCTTGAAGGGGCTACAATAGTGGCCCTCTAGACAACTTGTTGATTGTTCGGATATGCGAGGAATAAGGTGCCTCCAGTTTCGTCCAGACCCAGAACGGACTTGAAAATGGATTGTATGTCTGACATTGTATTCCTTTATACGGTGTTTGTTGATCTCTGCTAAATATACATCTGTTTGGTGTTTAACACCCTTCTCTAAGACGTACGAGCTTAGAGGTTATATATTGATAGGAATCAATGGTATGGTATGGATTGACAATGTGGCATGCTAAGATGCAAATGATCAAGGCTTTTGTTGAAAAGCAGGCCTTGTGGTTGATGATCAAAGCACAGCTTGAATAAGCATAGCTTGAATAAGCATAGCTTTGTGTATTACATAGCTTCACGAGCCTCATAACCTGGTTGAGTCTAAAACGGAGCAAGGGAACGCAGGGAGAGCAGCATGTTTCTTTCTAGCTAGAAGTGGTGTTTGGGTTTTTACACGGCCCGACATTTTACTTATGTGGATGATGGAATGAGGCGCCTCGGATGATAGGTCCTATAGGACCGGGAAATGTGTGTTCAGGAATTGCCAATCCGCAAAATCATATGTGTGGACCGGCCCTGCAGGATCCAAGGGTTCACTGCGGGGGATCCTGAGACATTAGCTAGAGTGTCTCGAATCGGTAAGGAGATCGTTCCTAGCCTTGACTCATGATGGAAACCCAATTTCCAATACGACCTCATGCGGTTTTGATTGTAGAACTAGTATGGCGACATAGTAGGATGGGGTACTAGGCCGTCTATGATTGATACATTATGATTGAACTGTTTTTGAAACTTATATACACTAGTTATAATATCAAACCCGTTTTTTTATCGTATCAAGCATTTTTGACCATTATAAGGTAAAACTCTATCCTCCGGTTTGCGTTGCATTGTGTGATGGGACTTGAGTCTAATAATGGTTTCATTTTTCCAAAAAGCATTGCGTTGTTTAACGTTTTACTTTAATTTATGCACCGGCAATCCATTGGAATAAAACCCGTTCCACGTTAGCGGCGTGGTCCTTGAATTTGCCTTATTGCTATTAGTTATATTAGTTAAGAATTCTCACACCAATCCCATGACTGACTCGTAGTTTGTTTCATTTTGCAAACTCGGGTGCCCTCTTTTCCACACGGGCAGTCGAGTAGCTTTTTGCAGATATTTATCTCTTAAGCAGGATTCTGGATCGAAGCCTAAAGCTGTGTCCAGGGCATAGTTGCCTTCCGCTGCCTTAGTTATTTTATTTTCGCTGTTTATTGTATTTAATTTATTGAAATTTATCTTCCGCTGTAATTTTATTCAATGTACTCTGAGATGTTCTGTACTCTAATGTAACATTATTGTATTGTTTATAAAAGTCTGATGTTATTGTTCTGATGTTGTTGTATTCCCAAAGTTAACGTATTCGGGGTTTGAACGGTCTTCGTCGATTTTGCGATCGATTAGGTCCGGGCGAAACCCTAGCCGTTACAGTTGGTATAAGTGCTCTGGTTAGCTCAAAATCTTTGGGGTACAACAGGTTAGAACTGAACGAAAGACTCATCAGAGATTGGATTAGTAATATCCAATAAGAATACTCATTAGAGATAGGATCAGTAGTATCCTATAATGAGAAAACTCATTAGAGATGGGGTTAGTAATGCCCTAGAATGAGCTGAGAGTGCCAAGTCTATAATTAACGTATTTGTGATTATATATAATCCGATCTTAGAAAATATGATTTTTAAATATATAAAAATCATATATATTTGAGAAGTTAATCAACAAATAAAATTATTGAAATCAATAAAAGAATGAAAGATGAGTTAGTTAATGAAACAACTTTTAGCTTCGTTCCTTTTCGAGGACGAGAAGTTTTTAAGTGGGGGAGACTGTAACAACCCTGAATTTTGGGGTAAATTTAAAAATTTATTTTAAGTTATTTTAATTGGTTTTTATATTTAAAATAATTTATTTAAAATAATAATGATTAAAATCTATCGAAGTTATGATGAATAATTTAATTTTGATTATAAAAGGAGTAAAAAATAGCGTTGTAGTTTGAAAAGTCAAACTTGAACTTTGACTGACCGTGCAGGATGCAAAATATAGTGAAACCAAAAATATTAGAATCTATTTAAAATTATCCTTCTAACGAATCTGAAAAATTGAAATTTCATAGCAGGAATCAAAAGTTATGCCCAGTTTAAAATTTATAAAGGTCGTTATGTAATTTATATATAATATATATAAAGGTCAAAAATGCTACTTTTTGCATACGATGGAATTTGGACTCAAATCCACTTCAGTTGAGTTCAGAATGACGTTTCTGCATTTAAAAAGTATAAACACTTATATATTTCGAGTTTCGGAAATTATTTATTTTAAAATGTATTTTTAATATGTAATATATACGCCTTGAAACTTGCCATTTTTCAAACGACCTCTGTTTTCGACGAAACCTCTTTTGTTGGATTCGGAATGTCAAATTATTGCTAAGTTTAATTTTTCATAATTTTTAGAATTAATTTTTGACCGTGGCAAAAAGATTTCAGTTTGGTCAATTTTAGTCAATTTTAATCGACTTGAAAAAGTCTATTTTTCAATGTGGCTCAGAATTGAACGAAATTAATTTTCCTAGGTCCGCAGCGTCAAAACATAGCTAAATATATTTTTCGGGATTTTTCGAAGTTAATTTGTGGCGCCGGTGAATTTATTCGTACGGTTGAATTAGAAATAAAAGAAAATATTTTAAAATAAAGAAAACTGAGTCAAGACAGTCATTTGGGCCTGCGGGGCATAGCTAGATGAGTCCGGAATAGGGGTTAATGGGTAGGAACGACAGTCGTTGGGCTGAAATCTGATAAAGTTGCTAAATGGGCCTTAATGGGTAATTAGTGAATATAATAATATAAATAATAGGCTAATTAGAAAATACCTAACCCTAATCTAATTACACCAGCCGCCATCTCCTCTTTCCATGGCCTAGAATGCACGAATTTTCATCCCTCAATTTCTCCAAATCCCTTCAATGAAATTCAATGCTTCTTTGGAACTAATTGCAGAGATTTACATAAGCTTCGATTCCATAAGGTGATGATCGGATTTATTGGAGTTTTTGGCTCGGATTTCATCTCCTAACCCGCGCCCAACTCAGCCCCGCTGCAACTCCTAGGGCCCACCGCGGCCAACCACCCCTAGGGCGCACCAACCCCCTCTCCTCCCTCTCCGATATGCCACCTTCTGATCGTCTTCAAGCTTCGGCAATTTCAAGTTATTTGGAACCCTAGTTTGGAATCCTATGGGCTTCATGGAACGGCTTTGAACGTGGAAGAGGAAGATGTGGGTGATGTTTACTTTTTCAAACTTTAGTTGACTAATTAATTTAATTCAATTTTTACCAATCTTAATTTAACCATATCTCACTCATACAAACTCGAAACTGAACGATTTCAGGTGCGCCACGATCGTGAGACCGAGACCTTCGCGATGAAACTGACTAGACCTGATTCTAAACAAGATGAAATTTGGCCAATTTTTAGATCTGAACGACGCAGAAATTCAAAATGATGTGAGAAATTCTATTTTATTTCTTCTTAAATAATTAAAATTATTTATGTTTGTGTTATCATCACTCTGCGGTAAAATTCTGTTTGTTATGTGACGTGATTTGATTCTATGATTGATGTGTTGTATAGATCTGTTAATTGGATGATATCGTGTTATAATAAAAATTGTTGAAAACAAAAATATAGATTTTTGTTAAATAAATTTGTTAAAACAAGTTTGTTATTTTTGTCAAAATAAATTTGTTAAAACAAATTTGTTATTTTTGTCAAGGTAAATTGGTTAAAACATAATGGTCATTGTTGTCAAAATAAATTTGTTGAAACAAAATTCACATTTTTGTCAAAATCAAACTCGTCAAACATAAATATGATTTCCTTTCATTTTGTTGAATTAGGATTTTCTATAGAAATGAAAAGAACCATTTTTATTGTTAGACCCAAAAGTGGCTCTAACACCCAAATTGACTAAAAACAAGATTAAATGAGACAAAAATAAGAATGAACACACAGGATTTATAGTGGTTCGGCGAAGAAATGCCTACGTCCACTTATCTTTCACTATATTCAATAATTCAGTTGCAAATACAATGTAAGATTCACTCACAACTCACTTTTGTTCACTCAATTGACTAAAACAAGAAATGAAAGATGATTTGGATTTTCCGGGAGTAATGGAGTTCGGATGATAGAGGTAGTTGAATTCTCAAAGTGCTGAAAAAGAGATCCTTTTCTTTGCCTCCAGACGGGGTATTTATAGGTGTGAATTTGCTTGAGACTTGATCCGGGTCGGGCCACGTGTCATCCATCGCACTCTCTTCGGGTTCGGATGAACTATCATGTTGACAACGCATCAAAGGGAAGGACGTTATAGGTAGGAATCAGTCATAGCCGGTCCGGTTATCCAGGCGATTTTGCAGGAGAGTAACATGGAGCATGGGTTCGGGTCGGAGACGCGCAGATAAGGGGTTCGGATCGGGATACCCGATCCGAACCGGTTTGGCTTTGATGCGATGCTCTCTTCTTCTCCAATCTGCTCCGCTCCGATCCATTTTCGTGGCAAACAGGTGGTTTTCCGATCCAATCGAGATTTAGCTGCCCTCCGATCCGATCAGATATGCCTTACCAATTTACTCAACAGGAGTTCACCGATCCGAACAGAGGACTCTTTCCGATCCGAACCGATTGCTTGTTCTGACCCGACCCGAACGGCTGCTGCTATCTAATCTAGATTGTAGTGTTTTCCTCCACTCCGAACCGAAGTCTTATAATTAAAAATACCCTTCAATGTTTGGTTTCTTGACTTTGTGTTGCCTAGTTTACAAAGTAGGCTAACATTTTGCCCCCTCAAAGGATGCTTCTGTTGGAGACGAAGCGTGCTTTGATGTTGTTCGAATACTAGTCCTTGAAATCGAATCTTCAGAAAGTCATTTCTATTCGTTGTGGAGATGCGTTGCTCCATGAAACCATGTCTTTTATCGCCTATATATATGTCATAAAATGTTTGATTCATTTTCTCCGCTTTTGATTTTAGTCCGGAAGTTCTTCACGACACATAGTGCTTCTCTCGGGTATGCTTTTCTTTTATCTCTCTTTTGAACTCAATTCGAGTCGGATGCTAAATTAATGTGTGAGATTTATTCGGTTCGGATTCCGATCCGATGCGTTTTCGTGGATTTGGTTCTTGGACATTGGGCCTTCAGGCAGAGTTGTGCTACTGGGCCTTCACTCTGGTTCGAGCGGGTGAGAAAGAATAGGAATATGAGGAGTCAACACCACCCCTTATATAAATCCACCACCGTCTTCTTTCTTTTCTGCCGCCGCTTCCAAACCCTAGTATCGAATACTTCAGAAACTCCAGTATCCTGAAACTATTCCTTGTAGATTTCTCAAATCAGACATATAGGTAGCTTTTTTAATCTCGAATAACTTCGTTATAACTGCTCTTGATTTCAATTCGTGGTTGATTGGGATGGTTTAGCCACGGGGCTTTGCTTGAACTCCACGTCGTTACTGGCGGATCTGCCATCACTTCGAGGCGCTGATAGGTTGGAGAGGGCAAATATTTGTCCTCAAATGGAGCTTTGGTAATGGAATGGATTTGTTTGTGAGTGGGGAGAAAGAGGAAGAAGATGAAGAGCGTGATGACAAATTGGAGTTGGTTCGGGTAGGAGACGAAGGAGCAGAAAGGAAGGAGAAGGAAAGGGGATCGGTTCGGGTTGCATACTTTAGAAAGACGGGAAGGAAGGAAAATGTCGGTTCGGGTCGGTGAAGAGAATGGGATAAGGGGTTGAAGTAAACGGACTGGTTAAGTGATGCTGGTTCGGTTCGGATCAGGTCACCCGATCCGATCAGATCAGTCCTTTATCCGAACCCATTGTTTCCCTTGTCTTGAACTGGCCTTGCTTTAATGAAGCATCCGAACCGACCCTATATCTGTATTTGTATTGAGCCAATTATCATATGCATATCCGAACCGAACCGAACGTATCAAACTTGGCACACAAAGACTACCCAACTAATTCAACTAACATTCACTCTAGACAATAACTTCGTGGACAGTTAGGATAGTGCCTTGCGAACATAAACGAGAATTAAGAACAACTCTGACTATCACTTTCCCTTCAAAGCTTCGTCTTACATTGCTGTACTTTTATTTTGCATTTCCCACATTTGCTGCACACACTTTAGTTCACACACATACACAAAGGGGGGCACGGGATAATTTACTCTAATCTGTGCTATTGCTTCTTCAATAGTTCCATGACAATGAGGCCCAGACGCTCTTCCCGTCTAGCTGAGAGGAAAGAAGCCCCGGAATCTTCTAACAGAGTCACTCTTGAGGATCTATCTTCTTCGTCTGATCCAGAATGGGACAGTGAGGGTCCAGATTACGGGGTTGGTCATCGGGAAAGAGACGAGGTGTCTTCAGAGAATGAAGTTTCTCTGGGTTTCGAGGAGGAAGGAGGGATTGGTGATAATCGAGCACCCGACGAATTTGAATCAGCCATCATATTGGAATCACCCTCGGACTCCGTTGAATCAACAATTGACAACGATCGACTTGTTCGAATTTGTCTAAAATATGGAATAATGAAAAGGGACACCCTAGTGCCCTCACGCTCTGACCGTCCCCACAACCCTCCAGAAGGATATATGACGGTCACTCGATTGATGTGCATGGTCGGCGCCATTCCTCCATTCTCTCCTTTCATCGTTGATTTCTTAAGACAAATGTGGATTGCCCCCATGCAGTTGCATCCCAATTCATATGCCTATTTGCACACCTTGTACATAGCATATCGTGAAATCCTAGGCATAGAGCTCACGTTCGATGACGTTCACTTCTTCTATATTTTCAAGCATCGGACTCGAGAGACTCCATTCTTCTGCTACTTTGAATCAGTCCCCAAAAGGAAGATAATCTCTGCACCATTTAGCAGTAAAGCTGGAGATTCCAGACTAGAGTGGTTCTACATGAAGCAACAGCCTGGATGCGCCAGGAGATGGACAAAATCAAGTAAAGCGCTGATTTTCTAAATCCGGACTCCATGCACTTGAATCATCATCCTGACCTGTTTTCCTTTTTGTTTGCAGTCGACAATCCCAAACAGATATCAGATCAGGTGTTCTTTGATCGGATGCACCGACTTCTTAATGGCGATCAAAAATTCCTGACTATCGACGAGGTCCTTAAAGATGAATACCTTCACTTTCACGGGCTGCTATCCGTTTTCCGTAGCATCGGTCATGGGACGGTCCCTTATGCATACATCCCTCCAGTGGAGATAGTTCCAGAGATAGGAGAGGGCTCGGAAATTCCTACAGTGCCTCTTCAAACTTCACCTTCTCCATCTTCCACACAAGATGATGAATTGGCTAATCTGGCCGAAAAGCATCGTGAAGGGTATATTGCCCCCGAGGAAACTACTTCTCTAGACAAGTCAAAATCCCCAGCAGAGTCGCCACTTCATGCTTCCGAAGGGGAAGTTCCTAGCACCGATGAGCACATATTTCAGGGTTTGGGGGATCTCCCCTTACCTGAGACTATATACACTTCAGAGGATTTCGGGAAGGATCCTTTAGCCTTCACTTCTTCCGAAGAAACTACTCCCGCTAAGGCCAAAGAGCCTGCCCGCACTAGTCTAGCTTCAGACTCGGGTTGGTTGGGGGGACACACACCACTTAGGATGCACTTTACAACACAGCATTAGCATTCGTTGCACTTCTTTCTCCGTGAATCCATTAATTCTAAACTTCGTTTATTTCATCATGCAGGTACAATGTCTCGATCTTACTACGATATAAGAAAACTTCGTCGTAGCATGTCCAATCCTCCTCAGGATGTCGAGTATGATCGCCGGGATGACCGTGGTAGGGAGGAGAAAAGACTTTATGATCCCTACCGTTCTCGACCCTCACGTTCCCGCTCACCAGTCCGATCTGAACAAGAGAAATACAAGAGCTATCAAGGTCGCAGGGAGGAGGATAGACCACCATCTAAAGACTCCACTTCCTCCCATGAAAAGCGGAGTAGAGAGAAAACTCCTCCAAGAGAAACCGGGTCTCGAAGTAAGCAAAAGGTCCCTGCTACTAAACGACCTAGGACAAACAAAGAGACTACCGAATCCTCTTCAGGAAGGGACGCTGAATTGACAATCCTCGCTCCTCCCCCACCAGATGCAGGAACTGCAATAAAACGGGCATATTTGAAAGAGCAATTTCCCGAACACTATTTCGAAACTCTGACCTTTCTACCTGCCCTTGAACCTATTTCGTCTAATTGGGCAGATGAGGCCAAAGCAAAGATTGATTTGGTGGAAAAACAATATACCGAGATGTTCAAGTATTCCCGCAATCTTTCTAGAATCATCCGCACTCTAATGACAAATACTGATTCAATGCAATAGACCGCGGAGGAGGATGCCAAAGCTCTAAAAGCCCTAGGAAAAGATTTGGAAGACACTCAAGCTCAACTAGCTGTCGCTCAAAAGAACGCTTCTAATTTCAAACAACAGTTTGAGGACACGCAAAAACGCTATCATGACTTGCTTGAATCCCACACTCAGGAGCGTTCTGAGTTGAAGAAGCAAGCTGACGAGGCCAAATCAGAGGCTGCTAAGACACGCCTTTCTTATGCTGAGCTTGAACGGAAAAACGCCGAGTTAGCAAAAAGGAATGCTGATTTAGAAAAGAAGAATGCTGATTTGGCTTCGAAGTTGTTGGAGGATGAAAACAGGGCTGCTCTGGCCGAGGGCAATGTGGAATGTGCTATTAAATCTGCGGAGGAAGCCCGCAAGCAACTATCAGAGGCGGAGGCTGATATCCAGGGCTTCGGAGAGCTAATGATTGAATTCTTCGCACACATTATTCGTCGTCGAAACATTTCTTGGATCGAGGACTATCCATCCACTCTGGTTCAAGTATGGAATCAAATTGTTGAGTGGGAAAAAGAGGAACTTAAGGTCGATTCCCTCGATGAAGATAAATTAATGGAAAAATACTTAAGAGATGATGAACCAGAGCGCCTAGCTGAAGGGCGCCGCCTCATTGCTGAGGCCATGGAAGAAGAGAGACGGAAGTCTAAACAAAAAACCACTCTCGAAGCTGGTTCCTCTTCTTCTGCTCCTGCCACTCCCGAAGTAGAAGGGTATGATCCCGAAAATCCGGGAATTTCCCGAACATCTCTGCTATCTCCCATTCCTGAAGCAACACCAGAGGCAGTAGCCACCCCCGCAGAAAAGCCGTCGGAAGGTATCCCTATTTTTTCTCCTCCATTTGCCAAAGCTATTTCTACCTTTCGCCACGTGATTGAACAATCGATGAGAGACCCTTTGTTTTCGCCTGAGTTGATAACCGTTGCTTCTCATTCTGTAGGTGTTGAATCATCCCAAAAGACAGATGTAGCTCAAGGAGCCGCCGCTGGGACAAAGCCCGCTGATAGGGCCAAAGAAGGGGAAGACAAGGCTGCTTCTATAGACTCGGGAGAAAGAAGTGAGCCAACTAAGGTCACCACTCCTCATGATGAAGAAATGATAGCAGCTTTAAAGGACGACGGAGGAGACGGGGGGCATGAAGAGGAACCGGAAGTTGCAATAACTGGGGAGTCGAAAAGTGCTGATGACGTTACTTTGGCTGCAATGAAGGCTGATCAAGACAAGCGCTTGCAATTAAAGGCCGAAGAACTAGACGCTGAGGTCCTCAAACCCCTCGCAGTTGTGGATGCGGGTTCAAGGTTAGTTGTTAAGCTCTCAACTAGATCTATTACCGAAGAACTTGCTAAAAAATCTTCTCTTGATTCCAGTGTCCCGCCCTCCGGAAAGAAGTCTACTGGCTCCAGTACCGCATCTTCAGGGAAAAAGAAATCAAAACGAATCTTGACTGAAGCCGAGAAGGAAGCAAAGGATGCGGAGAAAGCTGCCAAGAAATCTAAGGCTCATTCCAAGCCTAAGTAGCGGGTTCCCCTGTATCTTTTTAGCATCATTGTGAACCAATAATTGCTGCTGCAAGAGCAGCTCCTGCACTTTCTTTTTTAGCTATTTCCCTGTACAAATTCATTCATTTGTAAATAAAAATAATTCACTTTTTGCAATGTTTATTTGTTAGTAGTTCTGCACTTATGTAAAAATGCATGTCTGTAGTCATGAAACGAAACTGTGGAGGGGGGAAATATGTGTATGCATATGTGTCCCCAGTCAATTTCCACAAGTTATTCAATGCTTAACCAAGCAATCTAAATGCCCCCAATTCTCTGACGGGATAGCACTTCCTGTGTCGTCAGTACCTGTCGTTTTTCTGGCATTTCTTTTATACTCTCCCTCTTTCTCTTGAGAGTTAGAGTTCGAGTTCAGTCATCTGTCTATTCCCTGGTCATTCAACGGGGAAAGATTTCTTTCTCGGCGCTCAGTCGGAGACGCCTTTATACTCTCTTTCTCTCTGGAAAGTTAGAGTCAGGAGGAGAATTTCTTTTTCAGCGCTCAGTCGGAGACGCTTTTATACTCTCTCTCTTTCTCTGGAGAGTTAGAGTTAAGAAGAGAATTTCTTTTTCAGCGCTCAGTCAGAGACGCTTTTATACTCTCTCTCTTTCTCTGGAGAGTTAGAGTTAAGAATGTCGTTTTCTCATTCTTTTATGTCTTATTGCACAAATAATCGCTGTGCTTCTTTTTATGTCTACACTGTTTTCAACCTTTTTAGGCTCTGGGTTATCCTGTATTTTATAATCACAACAGAATAACTGATGAATATAAATGCATAAAAGTAAATAACACACAATATTTTTATAGTGGTTCGGCTAAGTCGTAGCCTACATCCACTTTATAGTCCTTTATTCAGATCATCAAACTTTCCCAAGGCAAGTCGTGCCTTATTACAGAGTTCATAAGAAAAAATAACACAAAGTACAGCATTTCTAATCCAAATATCGCATTAAGTGCTGGGCATTCCATGCTCGAGGGACTTCTTCGCCATCTACGGTCGTTAACTTGAAGGTTCCTTTTTCAAGTTTCCGTTGGATGACAAAGGGTCCTTCCCATTTTGGGCCGAGGTGAGGAAGGGATGGAAAAACTCTCTTTAGCACCAAATCTCCTGGTTCAAAAGTTCTGAGGCGAACTTTTTTGTCATAATAGCGTGCCATCTGACGCCGATGTCTTGCTGCACGCAAGTCTGCTTCGTCCCTTTTCTCTTCGACTTCATCAAGGGACTCAAGTAAGAGCGCCCGATTCGTCATCGGGTCATAATATGTCACCCTGTGGGAAGGAACTTCCAGTTCAACTGGAATTACTGCTTCTGAGCCAAAGGAGAGAGAGAAAGGGGTATGACCGGTGGCCGTCTTGAATGTTGTTCGATATGCCCACAAAGCTAAGGGCAATTCGTCAACCCATCTTGCCTTTGCACGTTCCAACCGTTTCTTGAGGATGGATTTTATAACTTTGTTTATTGCCTCTACTTGTCCATTCGATTGCGGATAGGCGACTGCAGTATATCGCTTGTCTATTTTATACTTCTGACAGAAATTTCTGAATTCAGTACTATCAAACTGGGTTCCGTTGTCAGTTATGATCGTCCTTGGAATCCCGAATCGGCATATAATATTTCTGACCACAAAACTTATCACCTTTCTTGTTGTGATCTTGGTCAAGGGCTCAGCTTCCACCCACTTCGTAAAATAGTCCACGGCCACTATTGCATACTTAGCTCCTCCTCTGGCAATTGGTAGAACTCCAATGATATCAATTCCCCATGTGGCAAATGGCCAAGGACTCACCATTGATTTAAGTTGGGTCGATGGTGCCCTGGGGATTTTGGCGAATCTCTGGCACTTATCGCAGCGTCGTGAATAATCAGCTGCATCTTTATTGATCGTAGGCCAGAAGTATCCGTATCGCAATATTTTCTTTGCTAAAGTTTGGCCTCCTGTATGATCTCCACACTCACCTTCGTGTACTTCTCTTAGTACACGCTTGATGTCGTCGTGTGCTATACATCGTAACAGGGGCATAGAAAATCCTTGTCTATAGAGAGTATCATCTTGTATGACATATCTGGTAGCTTTACGAACTACAGCTCTTTTCTCACTCTTCTTCGATGGGAGTGTCCCATTCTTAAGAAAATTCTTAATTGGAGTCATCCATGACTCCTTCTCTGGTTCCGCTTCAAAAGCGAATTCAATTTCCATTGACTCAAAGCTCGGCGACTCCAACGTTTCAATTGGAATTACCTCAGTCTCATCTGGATTGTCGGAACTAGCCAGCTTTGCCAACTTATCCGCTTTCTGGTTTTCAGCCCTGGGAATATGTGTTATGTTGTACCGCTCTAAGCTATTCAATAGCTCTTTCACTTTCTTGAGGTAGGCGATAAGTCGAGGTCCTCGAGCCACGAACTCCTCTCGTACTTGACAAACAACAATCTTAGAGTCACAAAATATGTCCATCATTTTTACTCCGAGGTCTTTAGCAAGTTTCAGCCCGGCAATCAGGGCTTCATACTCAGAGTCATTGTTAGTTGCCGAAAATTCTAATCGCAGGGCGTAATATAACGACCGTCCCTCGGGAGTGACTAAGACAATTCCAGCTCCGGACCTTCGGTCATTTTTAGCTCCATCTGTATATAATTTCCACGGATTCATCTCTAGCTCATCCTCGGATTTAACCACTCGGTCATTGATTATTTCCTCCTCTGGAATGGTGAACTCCGCAATAAAGTCTGCTAGAGCTTGCCCCCTGATTGACTTTCGTGGTTGAAAATTCAAATCAAACTGGCTTAGTTCTATGTTCCATTTGATCAACCTTCCCGATGCTTCGGGTCTCTGCAATACCTGCCTTAAGGGCTGGTCGGTGTATATGGTTATTGGATGGGCTTGGAAATAGTGGCGAAGTTTTCGGGATGCGATCAGGAGGCTGTAAGCAAGCTTCTCAATCTTTGGGTAGTTGCGCTCTGCCGCTGCTAATTTCTTACTTACATAATACACCGGCCTTTGTACTTTGTCTTCTTCTCGAACCAGGGCTGTGCTGACAGCGTGAGCCGAGACTGCCAAATAAACAAATAATTCCTCGTGATCTACGGGCTTTGATAAAATCGGCGGTTTCTCTAGCAGTTCTAACAGATTTTGAAAGGCCTCAACACAATCCGGAGTCCACTGGAAGTTCTTCTTTCCCCTTTTAATCAAATCAAAAAACGGAACACATTTATCTGTGGCTTTGGAGATGAATCTACTCAGCGCCGCTACTTTCCCTGCCAGACTTTGGACGTCTTTAATTCTCCTCGGTTCTTCGATGTTTCTAATTGCTGCTATCTGGCTAGGGTTGATTTCAATTCCTCGGGAACTCACAATGAAGCCAAGGAACTTTCCTGATGCCACTCCAAATGAGCATTTCAGAGGATTCAATTTCATTCGGTACTTTCGCAAGATACCAAACATTTCCGCTAAGTCTTGCGTATGACTGGAAGACTGCTTTGATTTGACAAGCATATCATCCACATAAACTTCCATAGTTTTTCCTATTTGATCGTAAAACATTCTGTTTACCAAGCGCTGATAAGTAGCTCCAGCGTTTTTTAACCCGAATGGCATTACAACATAACAATATAGCCCCAAATTCGTAATGAAACTCGTATGCTCTTGGTCTGGTACATGCATAGGAATTTGGTTGTATCCAGAGTATGCGTCCATGAAAGAAAGAAGTTCATGACCTGCTGTCGAGTCTACAAGCTGGTCAATCCTGGGAAGTGGGAAACTGTCTTTCGGGCAAGCCTTATTTAAATCTGAAAAGTCAATGCAAGTCCGCCACTTTCCGTTTGGCTTCTTTACTAATACGGGATTCGATATCCAGTCGGGATATGTCGAATCTCGAATAAATCCATTCTGCTTCAATTTCTCTACTTCCTCTTTGAGAGCAGCCGACCTCTCTGGGCCCAGCATGCGTCTCTTCTGCTTCACAGGCGGATGCTTCGGATTTACATTCAATTTGTGACTTATAATGGATGGTGATATCCCACACATGTCGGCATGGGTCCAGGAAAACACGTCCAGGTTTGCCTTCAAGAAGTCCGTTAGTTCTTTAGCTCGACGTGGATCCAATTGAGAACCAATTTTTAAAACTTTTGTCGGATCAGCTTCATCAATGGGAATTTCCACTGTCGCTTCATTAGGAGTTGCATTCCTAGCCTCTGGTTCCTCGTCTTTTCTAGGATCCAGGTCTTCAGGTGTTCCTTTGGGCAACTCCTTTGGGGTCAATTTCTCTAATTGCTATGCCGAGTCCCCCTTTGAGGGAGACGAGGCATCCTTACTCTCAGCATTAAATCCATTCATCAACATCTTTAGTTCGGCCACATAGCAGGCCCGTCCGGAAACTTGGTCCCCTCTCATTACTCCAGTTCCGGCTTCGGTTGGGAACTTAAGTAACAAGCACCAAGGGGCGATACAAACTCTAAATTCAGCGAGGGCAGGTCTCCCCAAAAATGCGTTATAAGGCGAATCTACGTCCAATACTACGAACTGAAGCATTCACACTCTTTTACGTTCTCCTTGCCCCAGGGTCACGGGCAACTCTATGTATCCAATGGGAGCTGTCGACGCCCCGTTGAAGCCTCTAATCCATCCTTCACAAGGCTTCAGATCTTCAGGCTCAAGCTTCATCTGATCAAATGACTTCTTGAACAAGATATTAACGGAACTTCCGTTGTCTACTAATACCTTATGGACCAAAGCCGGCCCAATGGTGGTAGTAATAACCAATGGATCACTGGTGGGTGATTGTATCCCAGTATTGTCTCGGCTTGGAAACACCACGTCGTCAAACATGGTCTTCTGTTGTTTTATTGGAGTGACATCTTCCAAATCATCACCTTCATTCACGTCTAGATGCTTGGCAGCATTCACATATTGATCCATTGATCTGAAACTTCGGATTGCCGGGTGAGGTCCGCCTACTATGGAGTTGATGACAATCCCTTTACCTTTCTGCTGCGCTGTAGGCTTGGGAGCAGGTAGGATCTGTTTTGGAGCCTGCTCTCCTTGCCCCCTGTCCCTCGGGGCAACCTTGTACTCATCCAACTTTCCTTCACGCAACAGCTTCTCAATTACATCCCTCAAATGCCGACATTCATTGGTCGAATGCCCATGAGTTCCGTGAAACAAGCAAAATTTCCCTGTTGCCATTTCTTTCTCGGTCGAATCACGAGGTGGCGGTCTTTTGTACTGTAGCACATTGTACGTATCCAGATAAATATTTTCCAGAGTGTCGTTCAATGGTGTATAATTCTCGTAGCTCTGGAATCGGCGTCTTTTATTAGGATCACTTCCCCTATTTCTGTTTCTTCTGTTGCCGTTTGAATTACGGTTACTGTTGTTGTTACCCCCGTTTCCAGCATTGCTGTTTTCTCCCTTGTTTCCAACATTTACTTCAACCTTGCCAGAACTTTCCCCAGACTGCTTCACGGCAATATTACTCTGCACATTCTCCTTTGAAGCTGTCTCAGACTTTCTCTTTCGGTTTGCCCTGGCCTCCTCTCGTCTTAGATAAATATCGGCTTTTTCGTAGAATAACGCCCTTGTGGGGGGTGTTTTCCCAGAAAGGTAGTCTCCAAACTCGGATTCAGGATCGACTCCTTCCTTCAATGCCATCAGAATAGTGGGCTCGTGTGGGTCACTGACCTCAGTTACGGCTTGGTTAAAACGATCAAGATATGCCCTTAAAGACTCTCCGGGCGCCTGCTTGATTCTTGACAATTCAATAACACTTTTGGACTTTCGGGCATGGAGACGGAACTGGTTCATGAAACGCTCGCTTAGTTCCTTGTAATTTGAAATCGAACGAGGAGGAAGTCGGGTAAACCAGAACAGTGCCACATCTTCTAAGTAGATTGGGAACGCTTTGCACTTCACTTCATCAGGGGCAGCAGCGGCATTCATGAGCCATGAGTACCGCATTAAATGCTGTCCCGGATCAGTCCTTCCGTTGTATTTGTCCATCTGTGGCAAGTTAAAGCGTCGGGGAAATTGGAAGTCGAGGATATCGTCGGTGAAGGGAGTATGGCTTCGCTCAATGCCATAGTCTTCATTTGTATAATTCCGGCTCTCGGACATGATCTGACGAACCATTGCCTGTACATCAGCATTGGTTAGGGGCCGCTCATGTACCCTGACCCTAGTATCCGAATTCCTTCTGGGCTCTGGTTCAGGAGATGCCCTTCTTCTTCGAGCTGCCTCCGCTCGATTTCGTTCCCTGCGCTCCCGGTCGATCTCGGGAGGAGGGGATTGGAGTCTTTGCCCCTGAGTGGGGTCATTGTCTCCTAATGCTCGTGCGATATCCTCACGAGATCCCAAAGATCCAAATGTCAGCTGCTCCACGTTCTGAGGTCGCTCGAGTGGCCTTCGTTCACGGGGCCTCTCTTCCTCGGAAGATGAAGATTGATCTACTGGTGTGTGACGAACCGGTGATGGAGTTCTTTGCCGACGGAGTTCACTAATCTCCCGACTCATGAGCCTCATATTTTCCTGCATCATGAGATTAGTGCGCTCATGAACTCTCATAGCTTCCCTTGTGCTCTCAAGCATGTCAAGCAAGCGCGAAAAATCTCCTTGAGTGATGGGCGCAGATGGATTGACCTGATCTCCAACCCTGGCAGCTGGAATTGGAGCATTCGTAGGGACTCGAGTAGAGGTTCCAGCTTCACCAAGCATCGGGTCGGGTCGGAGGTAAGAGGTCGGGTCGGATCGGAGCTGGGGTGCCTGGTCGGATCGGTGCGCAGCGAGCAGCTCGGGTCGGTTCAGATTGGGGGAATGCACTGCTTCAGAGTCTCCTATCCGGATCGGATCGGAGCTCTCCCCCTGCCGTCGGTTCGGATTTCCTGCATTGATTCTTCCTGCTGCTGAACTCTGCCCCCGAGACCTTGTTACTACAGCATTTTGCTGATCTTCGCCAGCTCCATTTCCTCGAACAGACTGAACTTCCTTGCCTTTTCCTTTGGCCATGAGTCTTTGACAATTACTTCAACGAATATGAAAGAGCGAAAAAACTTAAGGATTTACTTCTTTGAACTCTACGGTCCAAAAAGTAGAGAGAAATCCCAGAAAATAAAGAATTTAGATGAGGTTCTCAGTGAAAGCACCAAAATGTTAGACCCAAAAGTGGCTCTAACACCCAAATTGACTAAAAACAAGATTAAATGAGACAAAAATAAGAATGAACACACAGGATTTATAGTGGTTCGGCGAAGAAATGCCTACGTCCACTTATCTTTCACTATATTCAATAATTCAGTTGCAAATACAATGTAAGATTCACTCACAACTCACTTTTGTTCACTCAATTGACTAAAACAAGAAATGAAAGATGATTTGGATTTTCCGGGAGTAATGGAGTTCGGATGATGGAGGTAGTTGAATTCTCAAAGTGCTGAAAAAGAGATCCTTTTCTTTGCCTCCAGACGGGGTATTTATAGGTGTGAATTTGCTTGAGACTTGATCCGGGTCGGGCCACGTGTCATCCATCGCACTCTCTTCGGGTTCGGATGAACTATCATGTTGACAACGCATCAAAGGGAAGGACATTATAGGTAGGAATCAGTCATAGCCGGTCCGGTTATCCAGGCGATTTTGCAGGAGAGTAACATGGAGCATGGGTTCGGGTCGGAGACGCGCAGATAAGGGGTTCGGATCGGGATACCCGATCCGAACCGGTTTGGCTTTGATGCGATGCTCTCTTCTTCTCCAATCTGCTCCGCTCCGATCCATTTTCGTGGCAAACAGGTGGTTTTCCGATCCAATCGAGATTTAGCTGCCCTCCGATCCGATCAGATATGCCTTACCAATTTACTCAACAGGAGTTCACCGATCCGAACAGAGGACTCTTTCCGATCCGAACCGATTGCTTGTTCTGACCCGACCCGAACGGCTGCTGCTATCTAATCTAGATTGTAGTGTTTTCCTCCACTCCGAACCGAAGTCTTATAATTAAAAATACCCTTCAATGTTTGGTTTCTTGACTTTGTGTTGCCTAGTTTACAAAGTAGGCTAACATTTATTAAATTAGATTTGTATGAAATAAAAATGACATTTTTATTGAAACAAAATTGATAAGATAAAGTTACCGTTTTTATTGAACTAGAACGATTAAAATGGAAATGTCATTTATTAGAAAATGTCAAGTAGAAATGAAAATGTCATTTATTAGGAAACACCATTTATTTAGAATAAAAATGTCATTATAATTAGTGATTTCATGTTAAAATAAAAAGAAATGTCATTTGTGTTAGAAATGTTAAATTAGATCAAAATGTTCATTTATTTGTACCGAAAACATGTTAGCATAGAAATACACATTTTTATGTAATATATAAGATGATCATTATTTGCACTGAAAACGTGTTAACGATAAAATTTACATTTTTATCGTATATATAGCATAGATTAGAAATGTACATTTGTTCGTTAATGTTAGGATGAAATTGTCACCGACATGTAAGTCAATGTTATGTTATTAGGATATTGACAAAATCATGCAGTTAATGGCGTCCTCTCTTCCTTCTTCTCCCCCTCATCTTTTGAATTGTCCTTCTAAGTACAAACCTTTTCTTTTTCCTCAATCTGTTCCTTCTTCGTCTCCTTCCTCTCATCGTCCTCGTTCAATTCCTCCTCCCAATCCTTCTTCCTCCAATCTTTACCCTTCGTCTAAAAATGTTCGCTCAACTCCATCCTGTTCTGTTCGTTTTAATATTTCTCACTCTTCTTCTCGTGCCTCTTCTTCTCATAATCCTTCTAATTGCCCTTCGATTCAAATAGATAAGAGTCAGGTTCAGTCTTGCTCTTTTTCTCATCAATCTCGTTCTTCTTTGAATTATTCTTCTAATCGTTTTGCTCTTCTTTCTGATCATCAACCGGTAGTTCCTCCTAAGTCTTATGCTCAAGTGGTTACAACGAAACCGTCAATGCCATCAAACCCACCACCTAAGATGAGAATTAAACCACCTTTGCCAGAGTTTGTTTCAGTTCATCAAACTATCACCCAGCTGAAGAAGGAGAAAAGATGTTTGAAATGTGCATGCAAAGGTCATGTGAGTTCCACGTGCAGAGACCCAACAATTTGTTTCAAATGTGGTTCAATAGGTCACTCAGTGCAAAGATGTTCACGAAAAAATTACTTCGTTGAAAGCTCCACGTCATCTGCAATTACAGCCAATAGTAACAAGAGTAATAATCATGCTCGTTGGGTCCCGAAACAACTCAATTGCTCTGCCAACTCAGCACATCAACAGTCACTTCGTAATGCCAGCCGTTAATTTACTCACCAGGGAAATTACAATTTTTCGAAACCATCTAATTATAATTCACTTCACTCTTCCCCTCCTAATTCACATTCATCTCCAAAAAATAAGATTTTCCGTAAAATGGATTCCTCAAAATGCATTGTAGCAAAAACACTCTCAGTAAAATGGAGCATAGAAACTCTACATCATGCCTTAGAAGTCAACCTTGAATATAATATTTGGCCGATGTCGATTATCACTAACAATTCATTCTTGGTCCATTGTCCTACTTATGGTAAAAGAGATCATGCACTTTTACTTAAAATCCTTACTAAGCCTGGAGCTGCAATTAGTTTGGAAGCATGGGATGAGGAAGCAATGGAACCTAAACCTGCATTGGAAAATGAATCATGTGCTAGGGTAGAAGGATTCCCTGAATTTTCAAAATAACGATGAAGCGCTGAAGGAAATCCTTAAGCCGATGGGTAGTGTAATGTCCCGGGATTTTATCGACTTTGGTTATCGCCATAAACTCAATGATGACTAACCAAACATCGAAAAATACCGGTCATTAATGAAAGAAATTAGAGGGTGAGGAAAGATAAGATAGAAACTTAGAATAGAAGAAGAAGAACACAATATCAGAGTAACACGAATCTCACAGCGGAACGAATAAATATATTTCATAACATAACTTTGAAATACAAATTTGTACTTGAATATACATATCATTATCAAGTACAGCACTTATAACACAGCGGAAATAACTATAGCTATATGATCCTGAAGCCTCCTACTCCAAGCTCTTCCAGTATATCTGTAAATCCCGACTACTTGACTGCCCATACAAATTTAGGCACCCAAGAGTTTAGGGAAACAAACAAATAAACTCCGGGTCAGTCATGGGACTGGTATGAGTAAAACGGTTTAAACAGTTCAAGCAGGTAAATGATATCTCATAAGACCACGCCGCATAACGGAACGGTTTTTTCCCTTATGAGAATCCAAAATATCTTTATATCAAAACTCTTTTGATATTATAATAATGTCTATCAACCACAATAATAATAATCATCTAGCGGAAACGCTTTCATCTCACGTCCTACATACATAGTATACAACCAAAATCGCAAGCACGTATTGGGTAATGGATTTCCAACTATGACAAGGTATGGAACCACCTTTCGCTCGTGTACCTCTAGAGAGGAATACACTGGGTTCAACAAGAACATCTTGCAACCCGGCCATACATGACCGACCACTCATTTCGCTTGAGTGTATCGAATGTATATCACCAACGGTTGGGATCAGCAACCGTTTCCCGAATGGGACAACATCAACAATAGATTTTTAGAAGTAAATGAAACTTTAGATCAGGTGATTATACACCCTACTTCGGTGCGACCGACTTAGCCATGCTGCCTGCCCGATTTCTGTCATTTATCGGATGTGAGGCTAGAAGCTACGCTTTATCATCCCATCAGATTCACCTTGAATGCCACATCGTCAAATCCGTCAAATCACCGATTTACGTCCTCAACCATACATTATGTGTTAGCTAAAAGAAGTTTCCATCTCCGCTTTCACTCTTGGTACGGTTGGAGAAATCAATATACGTGACCGTCTGGAAATACTCTGTCAGACATCCATCCATACTAATCATCCAGGAACAGGATGAACCGAAGGTACTATTCAATACATCCATCTTAGACACTGTTGTCTAAGACTTATACAATAGCCCTTGCACTTTACTCCGTCTTCAATTAACTTTGGCATATATGATTCGCAACGCTTATGCCAATACAGAGTGGTTCTTTGGATAATAATCCAACCGGTCTCTCCATAATAACAACGTTAAAATGGTCAAAAAAACTTCGATAGTCTGTGATTTAACTATCGAAGGAAAATACGTGTGCAAACAACGATATTATTTCCAGATGGAAATTCTATCAATCAATTATCAATCATATATATATATATATATGTATATATGTATATATCTCCTTATTTCATTAATTTACTTATCTCCTGTTTCCCTATATTCAATATTTCTTATTTTCTAAATTTGGAAAATATACGTTATTAACAATGGAAAACATTTCCATTTCTTGTTTTCTTTATTAGAAAACATTTCTGGTTTCTTATTTGGAAAACATTTCCAAAGCTTCTTCATTGGACTTAGACAGAGTTTAAACAAACCATCGCGATGCCAACTCAAACCATTTCCTTTAATTACTAAATTCACTTGACCATCCTCTACCATCGAACCTTAACCATTCCTTAGTTAAAAATGAAGTCAATCAAGTTGGGGTAATACTACCTCTCAGACCTTAACTGAACAACGTTTCTAACCTTGAAATAGACAAAGTTCACCCTTCTAATTTTTTAACAAACTTCCTTACGTAACTCTCTTTCAAATCTTTTCTATTCGGTAATTCTTTCCTTCGATAAGGTATATTTGATAACTCTATTCAATTTATTCTATTCACTTAACTCTTTTGATTTAACTCTAACTCTATTCACTTAACTCTTTTGATTTAACTCTAACTCTATTCACTTAACTCCTATCGAATAAACTATATTCGATAACTCTTTTAATTTTATTTGAATAAACCATATTCGATTTAACTCCTTTATTCTATTCGAATAAACTATATTCGATTAACTCCTTTTACTCTATTCGAATAAACTATATTCGATTAACTCCTTTATTCTATTTGAATAAACTATATTCGATTTACTCCAACTGGTTTAACTCTAACTGGTTAACTCTAATTGATTAACTCCATCTGGTTAACTCTAACTGGTTAACACTAATTGATTAACTCCATCTGGTTAACTCTAACTGGTTAACTCTAACTGGTTTAACTCTTATTCGAATAACAATTATTCGATTACTCTATTCAACTGACTCTACTCGACTAACCCCTTTCGAATAACTAATTCGATTTACTACTTTCGAATACCATATTCGATTTAACTCCTTTCGAATAACTAATTCGATTTAACTCCTTTATTCGCTTTATAAAGATTTCCTTTTTAACAACATTTATTCATTTTAAAGATTTACTTTTAGTAATGGTTCTCCACTTTAAAAATGATTTCCTTCTTATAACAGTTTCCTTTTTATAATGTTTTCCCTTTTTCTAAATATCTCCTATTTATAAATATTCCAATTTATAAATATTTCTTATTTATAAATATTCCATTTATAAATATTTTATATTTCAAATATCACTTTGAAAATATTCTCTTATCAACATTTCAATATGTTATGGTATTCAACATATCAAATCACGATGATCAGTATCGTCCAAACACATATAATCGACAACAGATTAAATATCACATCATATATCACAATATATGAAAAACAGTAAAATAAATGTTGAGGAACCCAGTTGGGTTCCTCCAACCTGTTTCCCTGCATCACAGATGTTACACAATAAAATCAACATCACTTTCAGTTCCATATGATATATTCTGTTAAACAGAATCAATATAGAAATTCAACTAACTGACTAGCAGTTCAATCAACAGTCAACACACAGTCAATCAGCCAATATTTAACAGTTCTAAAAATACAACATGAAAATATAAACTGTTCAGAGTTAGTGAGATTTACTCACATTGGACGTTTTTCGTTAAATAACGATTTCGAATATTAGTTCTGATCAAGCAAATCTATTTCGCCATTCATACAACCCAGCTCCAAATCAATTCAAAACAGTTCCATTGTTTTTGCTCCATTCACGCAGGTTCTTCCTGAATTCGCACTGCCCATGTAGCTTGTATTTCGTGACCCTCACCCATCCAAGAAATCACGGCAAATCACCACAAAAACTCCTTCTGACTTCATGCAACATTAAACACCATAGACCAAACTCCTCCTTCATGCTCTTCCCTTCCTCAGTTTTTGAACAAACCAACGTCCTCCATAAATTTCCCACTCCATCCCCCAATACACACGCTACCCAAAAATCCGGCTTCACAAACAAAACAACTCTTTAACACATCATACAGTAATACCAATCCCCCAAACTCTCACCAAACAACAAACCCATAAATGGAAAAAAACAACAGCACTCACCCCTTTCCAGATTCCACACTCATGAAAACACGCATCAACATGATACCGACCCCTTCAATCCTCTCGTCATCTTCTCCTTCGCTGCTGAAAAACTCGCATCACCCATTTCATCCCAAACCATATACATACAGCTCGATCAGCCTCATCCCTTCGTGATTTCAGCTCTTCCATTTCACAGTATAACGCTGGCACCTTCCCTTCTAACTCCCGTCCTCCCAAGAGCAGCTCGCGACGAGCTCTCGATAGCTCCTGTGAAAATCATCGACACAATAAATAACCGAACCTCACCACAGTTTCACATACGATGCTCCATTGAACTGCGAATCCGAATACCACAACCAAAACAAAAATCGATGCACCAAATTCCCAAACCCTAAGCCACCCTCGCAAAAAGGAATTGAACCGATACTGGTTCGAACACCACAGAATTGACATCAAGGTGAAGAGGAAGTTTCTAGGAGATCGAATATATACGTAATTGGATTTATAGGATTTTAATTCTATTTTCTTTGAATCTATAACTCACATATTTTTTCCCTGTAAGAAAAGAAAAGAACGGCGGAAGGAACTAAGGAATTAGGTCTTAAGAAATTGGTTAAGGGGCTATTTATAAGGAGAGAATATATTTTCCCATCCATTATTATATTCGTTTTTAATCCACCGTTATTTGTATTCGTTGTTAAAAATTCCTGAGGTCACATACTATACCCAAAAATCACGAAAATTGACATACACCTTCAGTTCGACATTACGGTCCCAATGAAACTGGTTTCGTCGAATTCCGACTCCGTTTGCTCACATAGTGTATTTTTAACCATCAAAATACTGACTGTTTTTCACTCTAAAAATCCCTACGACCACACAGTGACTCTGAAAATCACGGAACTGGAAATCTAACAACTATTTGACACTGCAGATTCAACAAAATTAGTTTCGTCGAATTCCGACTTCGTTTGCAAAAGTGGCTATTTTTAAAGCTCTGGATGACCCATTTAAATATATAAATATATTTAAATAAAAATAAAATTAAATATAAATAAAATTTATATTATCCTATATATTCAAAGTGGAATACCATACAGCTCGGAAAAATCCTATATTGATTCCTAACTCGATATTTCAATCTGGGTCAACCCGATATTCGATTTATATTGAAATTCCCTTTCAAAATATAAATAATTCCTTTATAAATTATAAAGGAATTCCACAGCGACTTTTCTAAAATTTGATTTGGTCGTACATCAAAATCTACATGACGAAATCCTGATTTTTCTCTTCCACTAGAAAGATATACTCCACCAGCTCCACACGTTTCTTATTTCACAGAAATCCAGCTTAAAACGAATCCTGTACATTCAGTCAAAGTTCGAATCACCAATTTTTGAACTGCAGCGGCATTTCAAGCTCGATTTTTATTATAATATAATTATACGTTCAAACTGTCGTTCAAATAATATATTCTTTATTCTAATTAAAATTCCAAGCTGAATTAAATATCACAGATGATCCAGTTCACACCATATCGCCTTTTCAGCCAATTCTGATTATTTCATAATTAAATATATTATTTAATTTATTATTTTAATTAAATATTCACCATTATTTAATTAAACCACCATTTAATTCACTATACTACCATTTATATAATTAAATTAATTAATTATAATACCTCTGCAAATGTCGGTCATTACATTCTTCCCCACTTAAAATAATTTCGTCCTCGAAATTGCTAAAGCTAGAAGACGACCCTATATACTGGTTAAAACATATTTGTTCACTTCTTAACTTCAGTTTCAACTGAACCAATTTAATTTCAATTAAATTATTAATTAATTCTTATCAACGAAAATTTTCAAAAATCCTGAAAATTTTCTAACACCTTAACTTTTCTAAAATTTTTTGCCAGCATTTCCTTTGTACAGCCTTATCGATAAAACCACAACTCGCCTCTCTGGGCCATCTCCAACCCAAAAGAAAATCAAACAGCCAAGCGGCTTGCCAATTCGGCTCATCAAAATCTCATACCATATGAAATTTAAATTTGTACCTTTCTGTCGGCATATCATTATATCCTTTCCACCTGTTATCAATTCAGCGGATACAAGGGTCATCCCAATCAAATTCCAATCTGCTTTTGTCCACAACACCACCATTCGCTTATATCCGAGCCAAATATCATTTTAAACTCGAGTTTCTTCTCGATTCCCAGCTCCTAACTTGATTATCCCATTACACTTCAAATTTGAATCTCACAATCCAATTTGTCTTGATATCATTCTAATTCAACCTCAGTTACCACTTTACTGGCTTTACTTTAATTCAAATTTGCTTTCACAAATTTCTGTTAAATTTGTTTTTAATTCAAACAGTCTTTCCCTGGGAGTTTTTAAACAGTTTACTCTTTTAAAAAAAATCAAATTTTCCTTTTGAACATGTCACTGAGCCCTTAATTAATATTCCATTAGTTAAATCACTTCTCTATTTCTTTATCAATATTTGTTAACCAAATATTTTCAATAACCATATTGGCCTTTTATGTTATTTGAAAAACATTTCCGAATATCGCCTTCCTTTATTTTCTAAACCTTAGAAAAATATATGTTATTTATAATTGCAAAATATTCCAATTACTTATCTCTTTTCCGATCTCGTTTATTTCTATACTTAGGAAATATTCTTTATTATATTTCCAAACTTACACTTATTTGGAACGGATGTTGTGTAAAACATCGTTACGACAACCCAAATACTATATTCAACTAACTCTTATTCAACATTGATCTTCGAGCCTGAAATCTTACTATTTATTTGTTAATAATGAAATCAATCAAGTTGGGGTATAACTACCTCTCAAACCTTGACCGAATAACATTTATAACGTCAAAACAGATATGACTACTTACTCGAATAATCAATACCATACAACTACTTATTCACTTTTAAACACGTATACGCTTCCTCTTTCTATTTTTACTTAATTTTATTCCTAGTCTTCCTTTTTGATTTTACTATTCTATTTCTAAGTTCGTTTCCTTATCGACTTCTATATATATATATATCGATACGTTGATTTCTAACTATCAAATTATCTTAAAAATATTCTAACTCCTTAAATTCCCAGAAAAATTCGTTATAACCTTCTTTGTACCAGGAGCATCGGGATATTTCAAATAGCCTCCCATGGCCCTCACCAATCCAAAAGGAAAAGAAAAAGCCAAGCGGATAGTCGATACAGTGCATAAAATCTCATATATGAATTAAATACATACCTTTTCGTCGAGCATTCTATTTATATACTTCATACCTTATCCATACCTATCTCATGTATATTTATACCTGCCCAATCTATTTTAACTATACCTTGTCGTTTTAACTCAATTCGTTAATTAATTTGTTAATTAACTCTTTAGTCTATTTCACTTTTATATTTGAACATGACATGTTCAAATATATTTTAACTTGCTTATTAACTAATTTGAATCCAAATTTCAAATTTAAGTTCTATATTCGATTTCGAATATCCATTTACAATCCAATTCACCTTTCAAAGTTCAGCTTCAAATTCAAAACTCGATTAACTAATTCCTCTTCGACTTAGTTAATTCTATTCAATTTCTATTCAAATTTTATAGTTTAAATTCCATTTGAATTCTATATTAAAATTCCATTTAAATTTCTATATTCAAATTCTATATCACTTCCATTGAATTTCATATATTCAAACTCCCTTTGAATTTCTATATTCAAATTCCATTTCACTTTCGATATTCGAATCCTATATTTGAATTCCATTTGAATTCTATATTCGAATTCCATATTTGAATTTCTATATTCAAATTCCATTTCACTTTCGATATTCAAATCTATTTTCAAACTCCATTGAATTATATATTCCAGTTCCCATTTCAACTCTATTTGAATTCTATATTCAAATTCCTATTTCAAATTCTATTTTGAAATTATATTTTCAAATTCCATTTCAATCTATTTGAATTCTATATTCAAATTTCATTTCAAACTATTTGAATTCTATATTCAAATTTCATTTCAAACTATTTGAATTATATATTCAAATTTCATTATTTAAATCCCCTTTATTCAAATCTCAATTGAATTTTTATATTCAAATCCCCATTGAATTCTCTTATTTAAATTCTATGTTTGAATTTCCTTTATTCAAATTCCTTTTCAAACTTTCTTTATTCATTCTTTAAATAAGTCTCGATTTCAATTCCTTTTTAAATCGATATTTCTCCCTTTGGAAAATAGATTTCCCTTTCAATTTCACACTTGTATTTTTATTTCTGAATTATCCAATGATAATTCTTTTCACTTCATTTATAAACTTCGTTTATAAAAGAACTATTTATAAACTTCGTTTATAAATAAATCACTTGTTTTATTTTTCAAAACAAGTTTATATTTCAAATCTATTTAAAAATTCAAATTCTATTATTCAAATTCTATATATCAAATTCTATATTTGAATTCTATTTGAATTCTATATTCAAATTTCATTTGAATTTCTATATTCAAACTCTATTTCAATTTCATTGAATTTCATATATTCAAACTCCCTTTGAATTTCTATATTCAATTCTATTTGAATTCTCTTTATTCAAATTCTATGTAATAACCCGGAAATCTAGGCCAGTTTAAAATTTTTATTTTGGCAATTTTAGCGAATTTTGATTATTTAAAATGAATTATTTTAAATAATATCGACGAGGAATTTATTTTGAATAGAATTCGAACGTATATATTATATAGATCATCGATAGAATATAAATATTTATTTATATTTATAAAAGGAATTGAAAATGGCGCGGTAGTTCAATAATTCGATTTCAAAATTCAAATGAACATACCGGGTGCAAAATAAACCGGATTTTAGTGAAACCAAAAATAATGGAATCTAATAGAGAATATCTTTCCAACGAATCTGAAAAATTGAAATTTCATAGCGGGAATCAAAAGATATGTCCAGTTGAAAATTCAGAATAGTCGTTATGGAATTCAGGCCCTTAAAAATGGAAATTTTGCAAATGACCTTGGATTTCAGCGAAACCACTTTTGATGGATCCGCGATGTCAAATTATTGCTAGGTTTCAAATTTCATAATTTTTTGAATCAATATGTGAGCGTGGCAAAGGAAAACGCGTTTGACCAGTTTTAGTTGATTTTAATCGACTGGAAATTGGCCATTTTTCAAACAGTCTCAGAATTTGACGAAATTAGTTTTGTTAGGACCGTACCGTCAATACGAAGTTAGAAAATATTTTTCGGGAATTTTTCGAGTTAGTACGTAGGCCCGGTAAATTGAAATGCGCGTTCAAATTCAATATATAGAGTTATATGTTGATTTTAACGAAAACTGATCGAAACGATCGAATCAGCTAACGATACATATCCCTTCGTGTTCGGAATGGGGGTAATTAGCTATAGACGACAGTCGTTGGGTTCGAATCGATGTTCAGATGAAAAGTCAACTTTAAAGAAAATTTAATTTAAAAATAAATAAATGTATAAATAAGCCCTAACCCTTTTTTTTCTTCTGAAACCCGCCCCCAAATTAAAAACCCAAACCCGTCACCCCGAACCCCCCCCCCCCCCCCGGTCGACGATCCGCCTCACGCCTCCCCACCAACGACGACGCCGTCGAAACCCTCTCCCCCACCTCCTCCTTGCTCCGCCTCCCCCACTTCTCTCGACCTCCCTCTTCTCTGACTAAGCCACCCAACCCTAAAGCGACCGATCCGCCGCCTGTGGGACCGCCGCGCCGCCTGAGCCTTCCCCCGACCACTGGCCACCGTCCTCTGCCCCTTCTGATGCTCCTCCGGCCATCCATTCCCTCCCCAATCGAAGGAAGCCCCAAATCCTCCCCAAATCAGACCGTGTCATCACCCTCGAGCCACCCACCACCTCGACGCCGTGAAGAACAACTCCGACGACAACAAGCGTCGCGTCCAGCCCTCCCCAAGCCTCCTTCGAACGCTCAACGTGAGTTCTTTTGACTTTACATTGATTATATTTTCTGTTTTCTTTATATATATATATATATATAACTTTATAAATATAAAGTTATGATCTTTAAAGATATATACAACTTTGATTTAGAAAAAATATATCATGGTTTAAAAAAAAAATTATTGTTTAAAAATAGTAAATTAGCATAGATGTTCAAAAATAAAATTCCTTTGTTTGTCAAAAATAAAATTGCTTTGTTTGTCAAAAATAAGATTCGCTTTGTTTTAAAATATAAATAGACGAGATTTTTAACTATAAAAAGATATGATTTTTAATGGCGCAAAGATGAGATTGTTAATGGCGAAAAGTTTTAATTTTTAAAACAAGAAAGGTTTGATTTTTATATATTGAATAGCGAAGTAAAAATTCAATTTTTATATATTGAATAGCAAAGTAAAAATTCGATTTTTATATGTTGAATAACAAAGTAAAAATTCGATTTTTGTATATTGAATAGCAAAGTAAAAATTCGATTTTTACATATGTAGAGAATACGGGCAAAGAAAGTGACAAGAGGCAAGAACGACGAAGATTCCTACATAAGAAGAGTCGTGGGATTGGATTAGCTAATCTGTGAGAACTCCTCACCTTTAATTCTATTTTTCTAGTTATAAATATATACTAGGATGCAGACGGTGTTTAGTAGCACCCGACACCCGTTGTCCACAGACCATGGATGGCTTGTATGCTTGTTTGTTTGATTTTGATGTGTAGTTGATTGTGTGATGTGATGTGAAATGAAATAAAATATTTATATAGTTAAAAATATTTTATAGTTAAAAATAGAATTTTTAACATATATATGAAAGGAAATAAAAATAAACAAATCAGACGATTTGTTTATACACACACATTTGACTGATATTGATTGGGACGATAAATTTTACACATCGCCCAACTGCACAAATAAAATCTGTGTTTTATTGTTTGAAACCCCACACGGGTATTGGGATGATATTTGACGTACACTAATCCCGATTGTTTAGTTGTATGTCGATCGATTGATTGACAGACTGTTATAAGCGTTGAATATTTATATTTGATTCTTATACAGTGTAGAATGCACTTTGGATGATGGTTGATTATTCATCGTTGTTATTGTATACATGTGTTGTAGAAAATCCATATAATTAACATTATATGGTAATTGATTGGGCCTCATTCCAGTTTTGAAAAAGAAATATTTGAAATAGAATATTTGAAATAGAAATATTTGAAATAGAATATTTGAAATAGAAATATTTGAAAGGAAATATTTGGAATAGAATATTTGAAAATAGGAATATATGAAGCCGTATTGATTAGATTGACGCCATTTTGACGAAAACGATATTTATATCGATTTTATTCATTTTATAATGAATATCGAAAGTGATTTCAAAATCTGATATTTTGAATAGAATTGAATTCGAATTGAAATTGAATAGAAATGAATTCGAATTGAAATTGAATAGAAATGAATTCGAATTGAAATTGAATAGAATTGAATTCGAATTGAAATTGAATAGAAATGAATTCGAATTGAAATTGAATAGGAATGAATTCGAATTGAAATTGAATTAATTTGAAATTCAAATTGAATTGAAAATGAACTGAAATTGAATTAAAAATCGATTTGAATTGAAATCAAATTGAAATGAATTTAAAACGAATTTGCTCACACAGTGTATTTTTAACCGTCAAAATACTGACTGTTTTTCACTCTAAAAATCCCTACGACCACACAGTGACTCTAAAAATCATGGAATTGGAAATCTAACAACTATTTGACATTGCAGATTCAACAAAATTAGTTTCGTCGAATTCCGACTTCGTTTGCAAAAGTGGCTATTTTTAAAGCTCTAGATGACCCATTTAAATATATAAATATATTTAAATAAAAATAAAATTAAATATAAATAAAATCTATATTATCTTATATATTCACAGTGGAATACCATACAGCTCAGAAAAATCCTATATTGATTCTTAACTCGATATTTCAATCTGGGTCAACCCGATATTCGATTTATATTGAAATTCCTTTTAAAATATAAATAATTCCTTTATAAATTATAAAGGAATTCCACGGCGACTTTTCTAAAATTTGATTTGGAAGTACATCAAAATCTACATGACGAAATCCTGATTTTTCTCTTCCACTAGAAAGATATACTCCACCAGCTCCACACGTTTCTTGTTTCACAGAAATCCGGCTTAAAACGAATCCTGTACATTCAGTTGAAGTTCGAATCGCCAATTTTCGAACTGCAGCGGCATTTCGAGCTCGATTTTAATTATAATATAATTATACATTCAAACTGTCGTTCAAATAATATATTCGTTATTCAAATTCCAAGTTGAATTAAATATCACAGATGATCAAGTTCACACCATATCGCCTTTTCAGCCAATTCTAATTATTTCAGAATTAAATATATTATTTAATTTATTATTTTAATTAAATATTCACCATTATTTAATTAAACCACCATTTAATTCACTATACCACTATTAATATAATTAAATAAATTAATTATAATACCTCTGCAAATGCGGGTCATTACAGGTAGAGTCTTAGCAGTTGATGATTGTGACTAGTGCCACTTTGACCACATAGAATTCTTGGTAAAATTACAATTTTTCAAAGGCATTGGCTCAAAAAATGAATTTGCAGCTCCTTTTAACAACAAAACTCATATCATTAAAGTTCAGCACTGTAATCATGAACATCCAGGCACAAGACCTGAACTCATATTCGTAGGGAATAATGATGATCAAGTGGTTCCGTGTATCCACAATAAACAAGATACAAATTCGGAGAACAGATTTGATGCAATGATTGAGGAGGCGATGATGTTACCATCTTTTCCCTCGATTTGTAGAGAGATTAACATGAACTCTAACTTCCCAGAATTGGACGATCAAGAGATGAAACACGATGATCAAGAAGAAGTGAATCAGGAAGTAAAAGAAGATCAGAACCAGAATGTGCAAAATGTTGAAGATCCACCTATTAACCAGATTATCCCTTATGGTAACGATGATTCTATGCTTCCTATTCAAGCCATTCCTTTCGACATCAGTTCTATTCCTCCACCACAATCTCCTCCTCATCAACCATGGTCTGATGAAAATGATTGGCCTCAATTTCTCTCCCCCATCTTTGTTCGTCGCATTGGGAGACGCAACAATCCTGATGTAACAGGTAGTTTTCTTACTCCTGTTGTTTTTTTCTACTTCAAATAAACGTTTGAACAAAAAGATAGCAAACTGCATGGGTGTAAATTTACGTGACTCACACTATAAAGCCATGCAGGCATTAGAACAAGAGCGTATTAATAGACATCAATGAAAGTGGTCACATGGAATGTACGGGGTTTGGGGGACCATTCGAAATGTCATGCTATAAATTTAGTTTTGTCCCCACTTAAAATAGATATCCTCTTCCTTCAAGAAACAAAACTCGTTGAGCCATCTAATTATCATTTTAGATTGATTGGAGGTTCCTTCTTGGGAGGTTGGACCTATGTTTATACTATTGATACAAGAGGTGGCCTTATTACTGCATGGAATGATACTGAGTGGTCTCTGTATCAATCTTTTCCTTCCCAATTTGCTCTTCATGTTGCTCTCAAAAATATTGCTACTAATTTAATATATCTTTTTTCCAATATTTATGGTCCTCAGGATTATCATGAAAGAATTGCTATTTGGGAGCATTGTAAACAAATGTCAAATAATGTTTTAGGACCTTGGGTGATAAAGGGTGATTTCAATACTGTGAGATATCCTGATGAGAGAAAATATTTTTCTTTATTAGCTGATTCTGAGGCTTTTAACTCTTTTATCTTTGATTGTTGTCTTTTTGATCCTCCTATTTGCAATAGATCTTTTACATGGTCAAGCAACAGAATGAATCCATCCCTCGCCAAACTGGACAGATTTCTTTTCAATGAAGCTTGGGAAGAATCTCACCCATTATCCTTTGCTTCTGGCCTTGCTGCCATTATTTCTGATCATTGCCCTGTTGTACTTGATTCGGGTTCACTATCTAATTTTAAACGCCCATTTAGATTTGAGAGATTATGGTTACTTGAACCATCTTTTAAAGAATTTGTTCAAAAGGTTTGGGATAATCCGGTTCAATCCCAATCAGCCACTCATAGAATTGTTCTTGAATTGAGATCTTTGAGAAAACTGATAAAACCATGGTCTAAAACAATGTGGGGCTCAATCCGAACTCGTATTTCTAATATCCAAGATTCTATCTTAGATCTCAATATATTGGAGGAATCTCATTCCCTCAATGATGTTGAACTAAACTCTCTTAATAATCTAGAATCTGAGTTGGACAAACTGTTTAAACAAGATGAAATTGGTTGGAAGCAGAGATCCAAAGCCAAATGGCTAAATGAAGGAGATAGAAATTCAGCTTACTTTCATAGAACAGCTAATGGAAGAAGACGAGCATCACGCATTCTCGAAATAACCCATGAGGGTCAAGTTTATTCAAACCCTAATGATATTGTTTTTTCTAACTATTATCGCTCCATTCTGGGTTGTTCATCCTCTGAAATTCCTCTTATTGATTGGTGTACTCTCTATCCTTCACCTGCTTCTATTTGTATAGATCAACCGTTCACTAAAACTGAGGTATGGGCTGCGTTAAGAGACATGAATGATGATAAAGCCCCTGGGTCTGATGGGTTTGGGCCTTCCTTCTTTAAATCGTTTTGGGCTATTGTCAAAAATGATATAATGAATATGTGCAATGAGTTTTATGAAAACCCTAATCTCATATCTCGTCTCAATTATGCAAGTATTGTGCTTCTTCCCAAATTTGCCAGCGCAAACTCTTTGTCTGATTTTCGTCCTATCAGTTTGCTTAATACCACTTTCAAAATTGTGACTAAAACTCTCGCAAATCGGCTTCAATCTGTCATCACTGATCTCGTAGGTGCTGAACAATCAACATTTATTCTTGGACGAAAC
>JASFAX010004419.1:0-39401 GCA_030737875.1 Allium sativum
TGAAGTTGTACACAAAATTTTAGAAGCTAAGTTTAAGATGTCGTTACTCATAAAATCTGTTCTTTAGAGAGAAAAAATATTTCATTGATTTTTTTTAAATAAATGAGAGCTAAATTGATACTGTTAGTACTGATTCAAAAACCAATTTCTATATTTGTACAGTGTACACCTCAGGCCTGTGCAATATGCAACTATGTTACCTTGTAGGTGTTATGCATATTTTAAGGGTACGACCTTATGGGTTATGCGCAAGTGGTCGGGTTCAGCTGTTTGGAGGTGAAGTAGGTAGCTTGCTGACGGTTTGGAGTTGAAGCGATATTGGGAGGCTTTTAGTGTTCGGGTTCAGCTGAGAGACAGAGTATGCTGCAAGGAAGGAGTTGATTGTGAGGAAGAGTTTGAAGGTGATGATGGTTTGGATGCAATTTGACGTGTGATTTTTTTTTTGGGAACGAGAATGATAGCTAGCTTGAGGTTGAAGATGGTCGTGGAAGGGAGGGGTTGTTGGTTTTCGGAAGTCTAACAGTGAAGGTATGTATATTGCAGGCAGACGTTTTTGATTGTGTGAAGTCAAGTTGAAGTTGCAGGCTTAGGGGAAATAAAGTAGTGTCGAAGCAATTGAATGTGGTGAGGGAATGGCTGCTTGGTATGTGTTGTGGAGTTTGAGAATGATGAGATGATGTAAGAAGATGGTAGTGTAGTTTTATATATTGATGAGGGGGAGTGGCAGTGGATGGAGATGTGGTTGGCTTGTGTAGTATGGAAGTGTGATGTATGTGAAGAAGTTGTAGTGCAAGAGTTGATGGGAAGTGTTGAAACAGTTTTTTACTGTAAATGCAATTGAACTGACACGCAAATGAGAAGAGTTGGTGGGTAGACAGCAATAATTTATCCTGTTTTTGCGTCCACATGTGTCCACGAACCAGCACACTTCAAATGAAATGGAATGAATGCCTTAAAAGAAATACTTGAAGAGTTCAGACTAGTAGTGAGGAAAATGATGAACCAGCTCAAAAGATTGTCGAAAAGAATATGTTGATGGTTCAAAATTAGATAACAAAATAAATGATCTAGTTGTTGCATAATTTTGCTAATTTCAGTGTAAAAGAGTGCAATAGTGCTATGGGGGTATGCGTGTAGCACTGTGTGCGAGCCTTTATCATGTGCGAGCCTTTAGTGCCATACAATGTTATGAAGGTAGTGTAGTGAAATTATCTACCAAAGGGGCTACAAATTATTTAGCAGCTAACAAGTGCAGTCCATATTACTATGACGGCTGGTGTAACTGAATATGCTGAGAGTTTCTGGTAAGGGCACGAGATAGTGAACAAGATCAGGGTTCCCTGCTTTGTAGATGTGCAGTTTCTGGAGTTACAGGTGAGCAGGTTCTGGTGTTATAGGTGAACAAGAACCAGAATCGTAGTGCATATACTTGCAGCTATTCGATAAAGCAACAGCAAGATAACCACTTCTTTGTTTATTTTCATTGCCCAATGACATATTGTCATACTATTGGTCAACATTTTTACTGTGGGGCTTTCTACTTTTGCTTTTTTTCCTTTTCCATTTAGTTTGGTGCTGCTGTGTATATTATATCAGCTGCAACCTTTCCATCTTTGTACTATGCTTTTATTTATTTTTATTCACATATTTAGTATAAACCAAAAGCAATTTCACTTTTTAATTTATACGAACATTTGCAAGAGTTCTGTTCACTTAAAGTGCAGCAAGTTAGGTACCAGAAAATACATCTCAAAGCACCCAACATACATCAGCATCATAAAAGAAATGAGGGAATAATAATTTGGATACAAAAAAATCAAACTATTGGGAAATCTAAGGGCAAAAAGTCAGTGAACATAAGGAAATGCTGGATATTTCTACTTTAAGTCCCTTTGATTACTTAAATACTACTAAAACCTCTTTTTTCTTCTATACCTGGTAAGACTTCTTATAATTTTGATGGAAGGTCGGAGACCATGCTAATGACATACCGCTGAAAATTTTGTTGAAGTTCTTTATATTTTTCTTCAACTTCTTTCAACTTTTTCATTGTTTCAAGATTATATTTGTTGAGCTCTTCACAGATCAGTTCTTCACTTTGAAGTCTTCTGGTCGAGTGTGGAGTTCCTTGAGGTCATCTCGTCTTCTACCTACAGCTGCAGCCGCTTCCTTAACCTTCACAAGGCGACAACTCACCCCATGCTTGTTTATATGCCTACATGCACTCTATACATGACATTGGAAAGATGTCTGATGAGGCTGTGGCCGACTCTTCTTTCCTTGAGTTAAAGCAAATTATTCCTGATGCTTCTCAACCGGTAATTATTTTTAAACAAATATTGAATTTGATTAAGTTTTATTATCATCATAGTGTGACTATTCACAATTGTTTTGAGTTTTAAAAGTCTTCATGAAAATTAATTTTATTTATACAATGAATGACACAATACAAATTTGAGTTTGCTGTAAATAGTGCTATGTTGTATTGTATAAAATAAAATGCAAGAGAACAAGGCAGTTTTATATTTCTATAAAATTCTAGGAGATCATTTTATATTTTTTTGAACTTTTGAGAGGTCAATACTCAACAGCGATAAGGCTGAAAGGTTTTTATTTTTATTTTAATGGCGTCTATTGAAAAATAATAATGGGGTTAGCATAATTTACACATTTAGTATATGAAGTCCTAAAAAATGATTTGTCATCTGTATCTTCTCATGTATTGAAGTTGAATGTGTTTGATCCAATTTCTGAAAGGAATATCCTTTTGATTTCATTTTTTTCTACGTAATTACAAGTTATAAAAATTGTAGAGTTGTCTTACATGTTTTATGTGCTTTCAAATAAAGATATCATTTTCAATGAAAATGCAGCCGTAAGTAATAGTAGGAAACACTTATCTCGAATCTATGTATATAAATTATCGAATTATATAAGGCTATTTGGAATGGACTCTTGATTAAAGAAATCTACAGAAAACATATTGCATATGTTTATTAATAAGCGTACTTTTGCCTGTGCTTGTGTAAGTAGTAATATGCTGATAGTTTGTAATATGTTACCAATATTGTTTCTCTTCAGGTGTTTGCGAATGTATATTTCGTTGCTGTGATATAAGTTTTTGAGTTTTAGGGGTATGCTTTTGTTTCCTGAACATCCCTTGTTATAATGCAGTGGTGCTTTCTTTAGTAAAATATATATCTCAATTATTTATCTGAGCTGTATAAGCATTTGTGTGTTTTTATATTTATGCTTCAGTTTTATGCGTTGAAAAATTATTGAACAAAGTGATGTATCATACCAAATTGTTAACTGTTTCACTTTCAAATGCAGCTATCCATTATCGAGCACAAACCTAATTGACTACTATATCTGGACGTCTAAATCTTCTGTGATTTCCAAAGCCCTTAATCGAACCACCACATCTTAATAAATATATTTGGAAATGGTAAGAATTTCCCAAACTCTGCTTTTTTTTTTGTGGTAAGATCTGTAATTTTAACCAATTATTGAACAATATTCATGCTGTTTGGAACTGATGCATATTCATTGCTTCACAAAGCAGGTAGAAAAAAGTATAAATTTATAATAATTGAGTGTTCCTTTCTTTAATTTTTTTTAATTTCTTTTATATTTTAGTTTATTCTTATAGGCTTGGCTTAATAAGAAAATAGATAATACAAGTGGTTATATAAACTATTTTATGTCTCATCAATTTATTGAGGCATCATTAGGTTACTTCTATTTTTGGATAAGAAACTGTGACATGGCCAGACGTTAGTATATGAAGATAATCAGGGGTTTAACAATCATGTCTACATCATATAAAACAAATTTTATTGCAGTGCCTAAGCTGATGGTTTAGGCTAGAATTATAAACTTGGTTTCCTCCCTAGTTCTTACCGTTTATGTTTTAGGCTAGCATTAAAAAGATCAATAATTTATTTATAGACCTTATATGAATTAAATTTGAACAAAAGATGCAAGCTTCTATGTTTCAGTTGTAAAGCACTGTATTTTAGAGACTAGAGGTCAAGGGTTTGAGTCTTGGGTGGTGCGTAGACTAAATTTAATTTATTTGATTTTTATTTACTGCAGCTAGAAAACCCCATAATGTAAGTAGCAGAGTACCAACTTTATCTAAATAACACGATAGCTCATTTGATTGCTAGTAACTAATACTCATCGTGCCTTATCTATTTCTATGGTGTGCAGATTTTGACACATTTATCCGCATTATCCTTAATGAACTTATGAACAAAATATGCATGTGGTTTATGTTGTGCTGATGTATGCAAGACTAATGCTTCATCTGCAACTTAAATACATGACATTCATGAAATATTATATGACATTCAAATAAAACTAGGTCCACGCTGTTCCTCTTCCATGCTGTTTATGTGACGTGTTATTCCCATTACACTCCTGAATAACATTCTTTTATGAAGTATGGTTGCCTTTGTTGATTGCAGCACCATGTGGAAATTAGGCTGCAACATGCGGAGAGTGTAGCATTCGCTTGTGAAGTTAACACAAATATTTTCAGGCTGTAACTTGGGATGAGGCCATGTGAGACTGCAACATGAAGCGAGTCATGCAGGTGCAAGGATAAGGAAGTGACCATAACTGAGTTGTGCAAGCAGTCTTAAGAACAACGGTTGTATCTGAAGCTTGTTGTGTTTAACAAGCTTGTGCGCTACAGTTATGTAGCTGGAGTTAGTCTCTTATTGTAGGATGCAAAAGCAGGCATGTTGCTGCAACTTAAGTACTTGACTAACGATGATATATGCTGCTAGCTGAAGTGAAAGAAACGACGAGGTATATAAATCAATGGATTGAAATGACTCATTCTATTGGGGATTGGTTGAAAATATATATGTTAAGCAGCTAGATTGGATAATGTTTCAATTTTTATATATGTGTCATGATAAGCTATAATCTTTTTCCCAACAAAAATTACATATATAAGAGCAACTCATATATTAGATACTACTACATAAAGGGAGATTGAACATGCGGTCTTATCATATGCATTGTGGTATATTTTGTTCAGGAAATCAACAATTTATGTATTTTATCTTAACTATGATTTGTTCAAAACTTAGGTTAGTGAAAAATAATGATACCGCTAGGACTTCTAAATTTCAGATAGACAAAAGCGTGTTCCTGTCTATGCTTACTATTCCAATGATGTGTTATTGTATCCTTGATTTTGCTTATGTATGTAAACATGTTGTTTATCCCAAGATTTAATTTCGTTGACGTGGGTTTTATTTGGTTATTAATACCTTTACCCTCTTCTCTGTCCTTGTGTTTATTTTTATTCACCTTTTAGTGTAAAATTAGTTTATCATCACTTGAAAGCAGCATGCTGTTTTGTGTGCATATGGGTGTACGCACACAACACACACTCTCTCTCTCTTTATATATATATATATATATATATATATATATATATATATATATATATATCATTGTTTTAAAAAACGCGCCTGAGGCGCGCCTCGAGGCGAGGCGTGAGCAAAAACGCCTTGAGGCGCAACTCATGAGGCGTTTTACCTTTGAGGCTTAAGCCTCAACCCATTGAGGCGTGAAAAACGCAAAAAAACGTACGCCTCAACCCATTGAGGTGTGAAAAACGCAAAAAATGTACGCCTCAAAGGCTTTTCACTCCATCTTTTGCCCTATCGGTCAAATATTCAGTCCTTATTTAATTGGTTCCATTTTTTTAATTTACTGTATTTTTTATGTTTTTTTTACTATATATATATATATATATTTTTATCAGTCCTTATTTAAATTGGTTCCTAATTTCTATTGTTGGCTAGGTTAATTTATTTGGTTTTTACTTATTATTTAAAATTTAATGTTATTCCATATTAAAAATTAAGCATATGTGTTGCGCTTTTTCTTTACCCAAAAGGCTTACGCCTCAACGCTTCGAGGCTTACGCCTCGCCTCACGGACCCGAAAACGCCTCACAGACGCCTTTTGCGTTTTGAAACATTGATATATATATATATATATATATATATATATATATATATATATATATATATATGCGAGTGTGTGTGCGCATGTGCACGTGTGTGTGTGGATGGGTGTGTCTGTCTGTTCATGTGTGTGAAAACAATGACATGTCCTCTGTTTTGCTTACCAGTTCAAAATACTTCTCTCTAGACCTTTCCCCAGTTGTTTTCACATGCTACTCCAACGCACAACTCGCCCACTTGCAACCTCAAGTCAAAATACACTGCTTTATTTCAACCCCAATTCAGTTGTACTGTACCATTGTTGATTGCTAATTTCAAATGACAGAATTAATTCAGGCCAGATCTGCAATATTCCAGCCACCTCTAAACATCGATTTACTCCTTATGCCGTAGTCCTAGCGGTATCATCTTGACAGCTAGCAGTGGGTTGGTGGACTGTTTGCTCAACGACCGCAAAAGCTATAGTTGGTAACTGCTGAATCCATCTTCTACATTATCTCTCATTCCTTAATGTGATATTTTTCCTGACATCAACTTTATTTTACATAATTTTATTCTCAATCATGCTTCAGCTACTAATTTCAAAATACATACGAAGTTTACTTTTGCTCACTTTTTATGGGTTTCCATTATGTCGGATTAAAAAATAAAATCTATACATCTTTCATTCTTTTTAGATGCTCTGCCAATTTATCCTGCTATGACGATCTTTGAATATTCTTCCGAGTTTGTATGTTATTTTGAGGAAAAAAGATGTGTTGGTAAGTTGTTACCAAAGTTAAATTTTCATCTTTCGCATGCTACTGATGAAGTACAATTTACACCGTTAACTTATTTTATACTGGATGATAGGAGGTCATATTTCCTTCCATTACAGCTTGGATTGCCAATTTTCGATAACCAAAATCATCTTATTTCCCATCTCAATAATTTTGTTAGGTGAAAAAATACAAAATAATATTCGTGCTATGCACTGTGTAATAGAAAATTAATTTAACATTGCGTAACCATGTTTTTTGTTTTTACTGCTCTTAGTCATCGAAGCATGACTGAGAAAAATGCTTTTTGACAAACCAATAAATTTGTACATGTAATACAGTTTCACTGGTAGTTGTTCTTGATGTTGGCTTAAAACCGAACTGTTGCTTTAGAATATAATCTAGGATGTTTATACTTTGATTAATATATCGAGTTTCAAATACCGTAATAGCTCAGACAACTTTAACGTTAATTTGCAATGAATTTCATATGTCGCTGAAAGTTGTTGCAAATTTTAAGAAAGTAGTGCTCAAAGCAATTACAAACATAAGCGTAGTTGAATAGTTCCAAGCTAATGATTTACAGATTATTTGCTTAAATATTGTTGACCACATTATTACTTTGCTTCTGCCCTCTTCCAAATACTGATTTCTTATTGATTTTGTACACTAATTACTAAAATTATAATATTTAGATAAAGAACAGGAATCCAGCTGAAGTTTTTAACATTTTGTATTCTATAACTGCATACTGGTTTTGTTGGTATATGCTACAAAATTGTTTGTATCCTCTGTTTTAGTTTGTTTACCATTGGGGCATATTAGTATTCAATTTTTTTTTAAATAAATATTATGATCACTAGACTGACATATGAACCAAAATAGAAAGGTATTCTAAAAACACGCACATGTAATGAAATGCTATTACATTGAGGCAACCTCATGTAGTCAGTATTAACAAAAATTAGCATCCTTTTTTTAGCTCAAATAAGATTATTCAGTTAAACAACTAAATTTAGTAATTTTCATTACATCAGAAGACCATTAATACTGTCCCTAGGCTAAGCACTTGTTTTTATATACATGCATCCGGGATGTCTTCAATTTCGAAAACTTAATTACCTGACTTCATGTTAAATTTTAAATACTTCATCATACAAAGTATGAAATCAGATCAATAAATTTCTTACTGTGAGTGTTTTCCACTCAAAATAGTTTTAATGCATGATGTATATGTTAGAGGTATGCACCCAGAACATATTCTACTTCATATTTGATTACATTACAATTAAGTATACCAAATACGCGTATAATGGATCGTGAAACATTCTATGAAGGTGGTGTTTGGAGAGTCCGGATTGAACTTCCAGGTTCATATCCTTATAAATCACCACCTGTTGGATTCGTAAACAAAATTTACCATCTAAACATTGATGAAAAGTGAGCGTTTTACCCTATTTGCATTTTAGTTCATTGTTTAGAGTCTTGCAATGGTCTAATATGTTGTTTTCCTTTTGGATTTCAGTTCAGGTTCGGTCCTATATCATTTCTCAGTTCTCTGACTCGTGGCTGATTTATATGAATGTGCTTAATCAGATTTGGAGCCCAATATTTGGTAAGCATTATTATCATTTTAATTTGTTTGGCTGCACATTGGCTGCATCAGGCTGTATTTAGTATTAGTTCATGGAATGTCTACTTTTTCTAATAAACACACTAAAAAAACAAAGCATATTAAACAAAATTTTTGTACACATTTGTTTATGTTGGTTAGAATTGTTTAGTTTTAGTTGTTCAGTACAAGACGACAAAATGATATAAATAATCTGTTAGGTTAGATACGTTGGTTTCTCCTACCTTTGCAGCTTGAGCTTTCAAATTATAAAACACTGGAAAAATGCTTTTTGAATCCACTGCTTGCTCTTCCAGCATGGCTCCATATATGTTGTCAACTCCTACCTAATAGGTACTATTGAATGAAAACTTTGAGTGGGAAGATAAATTTATTACCGGGTTTATCTTATTTGGTGTTTTGTAGATGATTGCATAGGAACACATGGGAACACCATATTTTAAATGCACCATATCTATCGTCATAACGTACAATATTGTCTGAATGCTATTTGAATGTTATTTGATAATTCATGACAAATACTTATTGATGATTATCGAATGTGTTTACAGGTAATTAGCTTTTCCGGGGTAAAGACCATCATCAACAATGGACGTGACTTAAATTGTTATATGTACTATGATATTAGTCGATACTTAAGTAAAATTCTTTGGGAATGCTTGTGGCATGTGAACTTGTTCATTTTGTCAAACAACTATTATCTAAATGGTTATGGATAGTATTTATGTAATTAATGTGTTATCAATTATTTGAATATGTTGACTTTATGATTGGTTCATTGTTGGTTTGAATATGATAATTATATAATTGTTGCTGATTTTGGCATGACTATTAAAAAGTTAGTTGCTGGAAACAATGTAAGCCATTAACAGTATATAGTAGCATTTAAAAAATGATACAAAACAATCAATACATTTCAGCAGCATTTCTGAAATGCTACCGAAACAAACGTAAAATATTATCTGAATTTATAGGCATAAAATAAATGCAACGAAAAGTTTTTAGTTACATAAAATAAACGCTACAGAAAATCAAAGAAATGGACCAAGCAAAAACGCAACAAAAAAATGTTAGCTTTGGTTGGATTTTTTAAACGCTGCAGAAAATTTTTGGTTGCTTTAGTTTGGCAGCGTTTATGGAAACGCAACAGAAAAAAACAGACATTTAGTTGCAGGACCTGTAGTAGCGTTCTCTAAAACGCTACCCAAGGCTTTGGTAGCGTTTTTTAAACGCTGCTAAAGGCATTTTCTGGTGTAGTGAGGTATGCTTTCTTCCAGAAGCGTTTTGTTTAAGTTTTGTTCGATACTTGAGCATCACATTCTTTTATTTGTAATGAGCTTGTGTGCCGGTTGGATCTAGAACTCGAGATTGTTGATATACCATTGATCCTGACTAATCAAATTGGGGGTTCGCCTAGTCTTTGTATGCTTTGTCGTGGTTTAGTGTGTCCGAGTTATGATTGCTATGATTGCTTTGTTTTTTACCCTCGCTGGGTTTGGAATTATTTTGGGTATGGACTGGCTCAAGAGGTATGCAACCAAAGTGGATTGCGAGACACTTAGGGTGATAGTCGGGAATGTGAAAGGGCGAATGGATGTGATTCGATGTAAGCCAGAAGATGGTGTCTTCATAAGCTTTTTATATTCCTTGTGATTTCACGGGAAGACTTTACATTTGTGTCAATCTATAATGAGTTTGATGATGTTTTTGAAGAGGTCAAAGGTTTCCCGCCGCTTCCTGAGGCTGAGTTCAGGACCGATTTGGTCGAAGGTACTGGACCTATAGTTATGCCCCTTAGGAGGGTGGTGCCTAGGGAACATCGAGAGTTAGAGGTGCAGGTAAGTGACATTTTGAGTAAGGGATTCATTCGGCGGAGCGTGTTCGAATAGGTTGCACCAGTTGTGTTTGCAACAAAGGCCGATGGATCTCTGAGATTGTGTGTTGATTATAATGAGCTGAACAAGGTAACCAAGAAGAACAAGTATCCATTGCCGAGAATAGATGACTTGTTTGACCATCTTCACGAAGCCAGGGTGTCTTCCCAAATGGACTTGGTGATGGGATCTCACCAATTAAGAGTGGCAAAAGATAGAGTTGTGGCCTATGCAAGTCGATAATTGAAGCTGCAGGAAAGGAATTATCTGACTCATGATTTGGAGTTGGCAACAATCATGTTTGCTCTGAAGATGTGGATGAATTACCTACTGGGAGTTTGATTCGAGCAGTTTACGGATCACAAGTCGTTAAAGTATCTTTGCTCCCAAAAGGGTTTGAATCTTCGGCAGCAACGGTGGTTAGATTTTTTGGCATCTTATGATTTTGCTATTGCCTATACTCCTGGTAAAGGTAACGCATTGGCAGATGCGTTAAGTCGAAGAAATGCGAGTTTGGGAGTAATGTTTTCGGAATGGAAGCATCTCGAGTACTTGGCAGGATTTGATTTCAGGAATCGGTATGAGTTAGAGCCTGAAATGTTAGCAAGCTTATCGATAAGACCTACTCTCATCGAAAGGATTGGCAAAAGCCAAAAGCGTGATGAAAAGCTTGTAGAGATCATCTAGAAGCTAAAAGCGAGAGAGGAACCAGAAAAGGATAAGGAATTCGAGGTCAATCGAGATGGTTGGCTTCGAAAGAAAGGATGGCTGGTTGTTCCTCATATTAATGGATTTAAAGATGAGGTTCTGAGAGAACATCATCACACAAAGTTGATGATCCATCCTGGTGGTTATAAGATGTATCAGGACATGAAGCGAGTTTATTACTGGGAAGATATGAAGAGGGATCTTGGAAATTTTATTTCCAAATGCATGAACTGTCAGTTGGTGAAAGCTGAACAGAAGAAGCGCAGTGGATTGCTTCAGCCATTAGAAGTTCCTTTGTGGAAATGAGAGTAGGTATTGATGGATTTTATCGATGGGATAACAAGGACTAGGGCATGAAATGAAGGAATTTGGGTCATAGTGAATCACTTGACCAAAAGCGCAAGGTTTATTCCTCTCAGATCGACTAGGACAACATTGAAGTTGGATGAGCTATATATGCAATGGATAGTTCGATTCCATGGTATACCGAAGAGCATATTGAGTGATTGAGATCCGTTGTTTACAAGTGGATTTTGAAAGAGTTCGCAAGAGACTTTGGGAACCGAGCTATGTTTGAGCATGGCGTGTCATCCCTAGACTGATGGTCAAACTGAGAGAGTTAAGCGTGTTGGAAGTTCTCCTTAGAGCTTGTGTATTGGACTTCAGAGGATTATAGGAAGACCATCTACATTTGGTTGAGTTTGCATATAACAACATTAACCAGTCGAGCATCGGGATGACACCATACGAGGTGTTGCATGGAAGACCATGTAATTCTCTGACATATTGGTTAGAGACCAGGGATTGTATAGAGATCGTTCGGCAACGAATAAAGGCAACCCAAGATCGTCAAAAGAGTTACGCCGATAAGAGTTGAAAGGATTTGGAGTTCGACATTGGTGATATGGTTTTTGTGAAGATTTCACCTTTAAAGAATGTTGTTCGATTTGGAAGCAGAGGAAAGTTAGCTCCAAGATTAGTTGGATCGTTTCCAATAGTCAAGTGGATTAGAAAGCTCACGTATAGATTGGATTTACCTAATAAGATGTCGAGCGTGCATAATGTTTTCAATGTATCTTTTCTACGAAAGTGCATGCACAATTCGAATGTGGTGGTATCTTCGTATCAGTATGAGGAAATAGAAGTCCAGTCCATAGTTTTGAGATCTCATAAGCCGCTTCGCGTTGTAGGAAATGACACGAAACAACTTAGGAGGAAGATGGTTAAACTAGTCAAGGTGCAATGGAGTGGGGCTGATGAAGATTGTACGAGGGAAACAGAATAGAGTATGAAACGGTCCATCCAGAACTCTTCGTTGGTATGACCCATTGGTGTCGTGTCACTCTTACACCATTATAGCTTGTGTTATTGTTAGAGTTCTGCGTGCTAGGTTAAGACTATGGATGCATGGCTTGTTGGATGCTAGATTGGCTACTTGTGGATGATAGACATGCGGAATGGGTTAGGGTTGCTTGTGTTTGACGGGCATGTTGGGGGAGAAATTCCTAAAGGGGGAGAATGTAACGACCCGCATTTTGCGTATCGGAGTATCGTATTTTCATTTAATTCTCCAAGGGCCGGATCATTTTCATATTTTGATATGTTGTTCATGGAGGTGTGAGAAATGTCCATGATTTATATCAATTTTTATTTACAACCATTTTCCCCTGTTATTTTTTTGGGGAATAACTTTTTACCAGAATCGAATCAGGTGCTGGGATCACATTCATTGGATTGGAAATGGTGTTTCCAATTCCGTAGAGTGGTCACATTAAAGATTTGGCTAAGCGGTTTGTGAGGAATCGTTGTTTTAGTGTTGCTAATTTTATAGACAGACTAATTAGTCATTAGTGGGCTGAATAGTGAGGCCCATTAAGGGTTGGGTCTATTGGCTATAAATAGGAGGGTAAGGGTAAGGAGAATTGTTTAGTTTCTTCATTCTTCGTATGGTTAAGTGACTGTGATTCTCCGGCTTAACTAAATACCTCTCCACTTCATTTCAATTCATAGATTTACATAGGAAGATTGATGTAATGACCTACCTTTTTGTTCGCTTCAAGTCGGTAATTAAACCAACTTAAACTGCATGTAACGACAGACTGTTATTTAGCTTACGGGGTTTAACAGAATCAAACATAGAAATTACATAATACAATTTCTTACAGCGGAATATTTTAACACAAAATATCAGAGTTATACAAATTTTTACACAGCAGAAGAATTAAAACATTGATTTTACATAAAATAAATTTTACAATAAATTTGTCAAATCTGTGCGGGTGCGTCTCACGTGCCTCTAACTTCGATAGCTGCAAATCTTTAAATCTGCAAACACTCGGGTCTGACCCGAGCATTACATGCAAAACACAAAACACTCGAGTTAGGATTATCTCTAGTGAAATGTACAAGTAACTCAATAAATGAAATGCTCCAATTTAAATAAACATCATATTTATGTTATAAGTCGATTTAATTCAAACGCAAATTTTCATTATTATATCAAATTGCAATCCAAACCTCATATGAACATTTCCAAGTTTCAACTTAAAAATTCAGATTTCGAATTTTAAATTTCAGATTTCAACGAAAGTGTTATATTAGTTTACATCATAAATTCCGATCTAGTCCCGTTTTCATCAAAACTTAAATTATAAATTTAAATTTTATTTCACTAAATTAAAACATCATTCAAAGTTTAATTATTTCACTTAAATCAAATTCATAATTTTATCCTTAAATCAATCAAACAATTACCTTAGTAGCAATCTTATGTTAGTTTAATCTTTAACTTAAATTGAACCAAATCAACTCTTTACCTCAATGTAAATAAAAAAAGTTAAAATTTTAAAATTAAACTTTGACATTAAAAATAAAATCAAACAACAAAATTAAGCTTAAAAATTAACAATTTTGCATTAAATTTAATTCCTTTTTGACTGCTCCAAGTCGATAATTAAACCAACTCGGAACGTTCAAAATGACAAATTGTTATTTAGCTTATCAAGTTTAAACATAATAAACATAGAATCACAGACAAAAAATAGCAGCGGAATAAATTTTTATACATACAAGAGTTTTACATAATTTCTGTACAGTGGAAGATTCATAAATAAATACATAAAATTTAAAATAAATAAAAGTTTTACATTTCAATCGAGCCTTGCGTGCGCATACGAGTCTTCACGTTCCTCTCCAGTTTGCAAGCTAAAATCTTTAAATCTGGAACACTTAGGATCTCACCTGAGCGTTCCACGCAAAAATATAAAACACTCGAGTCAGGATTAATCAGTTCTAGTAAATTAACATCAAATAAATACTGAAATGTAACGGTTAATCCTAACAAAATTTGAAGTTATATAACTTGTTTTCAAGCCATATGTTTTCCAGTCAACCAAGGCGCATGCATTTCTCAACATTGAAATTTAATATAGTTTTACAAGTTTAAATTGTTCCATATGCGAGTGAGTAGAGAATGATACAAATAATTCATATCATAATTCAATCATAAAATAAGGAATCAAAATAAAGTATACATGTTCTACTTGCATTGGTATCACAAGGAAAAAATCTATTTTAATAGTTCAAAAGTAACCCAAATGATACTCGAGTTATATTTTGTGAATTGCAGGCATATACTGACAAAAAAATTCTCCAATTAACATACAAGTCAATATATATTAGTTCAAATACATCCAGTTCAACATATACATATTAGCCAGCATATACAATCCAACATATATCCGAACTTGAAGCATATATATTTATAACTTTATTTTTGTAGTCTGTTTCACGCTACTTTTTTACTTGATGTGAACTTAGTAAACGATTACCTACCCAAGGAGTAGTGACTATATAGTTAGGCGTTCATCTATTATGGTAATATAATCTTCATGCTGCTAATTGCAATGCTTTAACGGTCCATTACCTTGCTTTTGTGTTAACCAAACAATAATTGGAGAATGGTTTAAATTTTATACATCATAAATGCTTGTAAATACCATAAAAGAGTGTCAAAGCTGTATTGTCTCTCAGTTAGTACTAACCAAAAGATAGTTTACAAGTGTTGACATACATAAGTTCAGGAAGCTTCCAATGGGAACATATGAAAAATGAAGGCTAAAAATACAGTAGCAAATTTAAATTCTAAATTTAAACCAACTTCCCATGTTTCATTAAACAACTCTTTCAGGAAAATATAAAAATTAAACGTTTCAACATTTTATAAATTGACTTGCAGAAGTGAACAGACAAGACCAACAAAAAAAATACATGATAGCGTGTGAACTTGGAATATGAACCAAAGAATCAAGCAACCGTTCTGATATATACACACTAACCCAAACATAACAAGAGATTTGTTAAACCATAAGAAACCATTTTATACTAAACACCCAATTCTATACAATAAGAAACTAAACCAAGCACCAAATTTTAAATAGTTAAAATACTTAAACAAAATTAATCTTGAGGCAAAACTCATAATAGACAATGGTTGATTCACGTGGGGAAAAGCAGCGGATTCGATTTGCTGGTGCACACTTGGTTGTGGTGAACAACTACAAGCTCGGGTTTCTAGTATTCTTCGATGGTGGCGGATGTAGAAGGTGTATGATTTGAGAGGTTCACTTATATTTAAAAGAACGATGCAGCAACATTCTTTCTTCTTCTTTTTCTATCTCTTATATTTTTTAGAAGAGGCGAGGCGATAGATTAGGATTTTAGGAAGAAGATGGTGAATAACTGAGAGAAATGAGGATTTACAAAGGAGATAAAGATTTGCAGAGAGAGTGACCTAGGTTTGGGAGAGAGAAGAGGGATTATAATTTATGTTTAGAAAGAGGAACAAGGGGTACGTGGTTCCTTTTTTTTTTGAAATAAAATGAATGGTTGAGAAGAACGTGAGAAAGAGGAAGATTTTAAGAGCGTGAACAAAATGACTATTGGGTACATGATTTAAGGCAGGTAGCAAAATAAGTGGATAAAAAGAAGGGAAGACTATTGCCATATTTTTGAAATTAGATGCGTGAAAATAAGATAAAGAAATTAATGTGTGATTAATGATGAAATAGAGTGGAGAGAAGATACGTCATAAATTTTCCTAAGATGTCTCTTTTAATTAGATTACGTTACACAGATATTAAATTGACTGAGTAGGCATGACATGTAAGTCTATTCTAGTATTTATTTTTCTCAATTAAAAACAGTTTACAGATAAAATGGTTAATGTTATACATATGTTATTTTGACAGTTTTACGAGTTTTTTTTCATTAACTTTCTGTTTTGAATGAACAAGAGAAGCAAAATATATATATATATATATATATATATATATATGGAGATTTTTTTGTTGTTTTAGGAAAAATAATAATGTAAAATAAAAGGAAAAAGGAAAAACAAGGAGATGGAAATAAAGTTTAGGAATGACAATAAGTACATGACATAAGATGCATAAATAGAATGAAGGGAAAGAAATTAATACAATGAAGGGAAGTAAATTAATATAATGAAGGAAAGTGATGAATGTGTTTCTCACATTGCAAATTAAAAAATATATTATGGAATTTGTAATTTAACGATTGACCTAATTTATTTAAATTAAACTAAACACACGCAATTCAAAATTTAATTCGAAATTAAAGTTTTTAAGCCTCATGTCAAAAGCGTTTCTATAACATTTACAGCTATTATTCAGTGACCGTAAAATATTATTTTAGAATTTATAATTTATTAAATTTGTAAAATTATACTTATGTTTAAAAATAAAAATGTATACTTTATTATTATAAATGTTAACATTAATTTTCATTAACTGCGATATTTAAATCGTACATTATATATCGTTGACACTCTGTTTTGATATAATTCTTCCTATACAAAATTAAACTAGAAACAATCACAAAATTATTTTCAATTATCGCATTAATTACTATATTGAACCTTTAAATAAAATCAAGGATTCAACTATTAAATTTTATCGATAATAACTTAAAGTTGGTTATTCCAGATGCACATGCAAACTGATAATTTTCATCATTATCAATCACAATTTAACAAATTATAAATTGTTGTTTATCACAAATAAATATTTAAACCATTCATTAATAACATCATAAATTTTATTTAAAAGCCATTTTAAATCCAATAATTAAATTAAATTCAATAGCTTAAATGGTCGTAATTTTAAAGGATGTTACAGTCTTCCCCACTCAGAACTTTTCGTCCTCGAAAAGGAATGAAATAAGGAACTAGTAATTAAACGATACTCCATTCAATAAAATCAAGGATTCAACTATTAAATTTTATCGATAATAACTTAAAGTTGGTTATTCCAAATGCACATGCAAACTGATAATTTTCATCATTATCAATCACAATTTAACAAATTATAAATTGTTGTTTATCACAAATAAATATTTAAACCATTCATTAATAACATCATAAATTTTATTTAAAAGCCATTTTAAATCCAATAATTAAATTAAATTCAATAGCTTAAATGGTCGTAATTTTAAAGGTTGTTACAGTCTTCCCCACTCAGAACTTTTCGTCCTCGAAAAGGAATGAAATAAGGAACTAGTAATTAAACGATACTCCATTCATATGCATATCATTTTCGATTTATTGTTCAAACACAAATTTTTTCTTTCAATTAGTATTGGTAACCCGATCACTCTAGTGCGAACTTTTGGTTTGACTTCTTGATTAGAAACTTCCATTCTCCTTGCATATCAATAAACTATGATAAAGAACTTTAGATTCTTATCAAAAACTCATATCAGTTTTCATCATCGAGAATCGAGCAAACAATTCTATTTGAAATCAAAATCATGTATTCAAAACTAATTCAAAATTTTTATGCGAATAGAATGGTTTTCGCATATTAACATATTACAGTTCATTAATATATTTTTAGTTATACCAATTATATTTAATTCAAGTGTCTTCGATTTATAAACAAATTTTAAAGTTTACAAGAAAATTCTTTGAAGAAAAATTCTTTTATATATAAAAAATACCTTATATCAAAAATAGTTTTTTGATAACTCGATATTTCCACAAGTTTATCATCGTTCTTCAAGAATCTAATAATGCTTTGATCAAGCGCAAAACTAGAAATCTCGAAGTACTAAATAAACTCGTTTCAACATCCAGTGAAAATATTTAAAAAAACATTAAAATAGATAAAAGAAGTACAATCCAATAAATCAACTGATGAAACTTATTCATGAATCGTAGATACACAATGGTTACGCCTGGTCCCCCAGGAAGCATCCATACCCGTTGGAAATCCCTTCTCTGCAAATTTCGTCACGAACAATGAATGGGATGAATCAATAGAAATAGAATAGAATAACATGAGACACAGCCCCTAAGGTCGCTCTATCAACAGGTCGAGAGGACAAAGTGCCGCGACCATCGGTAGCTAGGCAATCACTGCCTTATGTATTTCGCCATAACACCTCAAAACAATCGCATGAGTCACAGTCAACATCTAGTAACACTGGTGGTTACATCTCTGTCACCCGTATACCTTAGGCAATCACTGCCATACGAATTACGCTATGTGGAATGCAGATACCCAATGGTTACACTTGGATCCCCCAGGAAAGATCCGTACCCGTAAGCTTTCGCAACCCTGTGGATTTCGCCATCATAAAACGACAATAGATCGCAGTAGACACAATGCTTACTCCTGGTTCCCCCAGGAAACATCTATTGACATAAGCCTTCGCGGCCCTACGAATTTCGCTATGCAGCCGAGTTCAAAGGAAACCCTCATGAGTATTACGTCCGGACAACACAATCAAAGAAATATCAACAAGAGTTCCTAGTGAGTAGGACCTCGATTTTCAATGGAAGGTACATCCTATATATTTGGTTTGAAATCATATAATATGCATATACACACACACACACACACACACACACACATATATATATATATATATATATAATATACGCCTAGCTAACTTATATTCAAACTCTTACATACTCGATAGTCCAACCTTGACGTTGAATAAATACTCAAATTTTTTTTATAAGAATACACCATCTCCAAATATATAAGACAAAATGGTATATTTCAAAATAATTTATCAATTTCAAAATAAATTTGTTTCAAAATTTATTAATTTCAAAATACTTCCGCTGCGCTACTCTTTCAAAATATTAGTTTCAAAACCATTTATATTTCAAATTACGCTCTCTCTAGTGTAATTTATAGTGAATGATTCTTATTAAACTCCATAAGCTAAATAACAATCTGCCTTTTCGATTGCTTTAAGTTGGTAGTTAAACCAACTTAAACCGCTCAAAACGACAGATCGTTATTTAGCTTATGCATTTAATAGAATCAAACATAGAAGTCACAAAAAATAAAAACTACAATATCTCACAGTGGAACAATTTTATAAAAAATATCAGAGTTTGTACAAAAACTTTACACAGCGGAACTACATATATTTTAAAACAAAATAAAATTTGCAGCAAATTTATCAAATATGTGTGCGCACGCATGCGTCTTCACATGTCTCTCTTCTTTGTAAGGTGAAATCTATAATCAGCAACACTCATATCTGACCCGAGCATTCCATGCAAAACACAAAACACTCGAGTCAGGACTAAAATTCTCATATCAGTCAAATCAAATCAAATGAAATATACTAATGTTCATAATTTCAAATCTTATTCTGGTTTATATAAAGGTCTCACCATTTTCCAAAATTCATTTAAGTGTCTTACAAAAGATATCAATTTGTGATTGATCTAATGTTTCAAAATTTCCAATAATTAAATTTCTATTCACATTCAAGTTATTAAATCACTGATTTTAATAAACATACTTCATACCCATTCTTCCATAGTCTATATCATTTCAAGGGATAATCCTTTAAAATATGACAATTTATTCAAATCTAAAATATCCAATTTAATTTATGGTGAAATTTCATCCATTTTCCTTACCATATTTCTCCTTTTTCTTTTAGTATTTTAATTATTCAATCAATCAAATTTTCCAAATGGAAAAGATCAACAAAAATCACACAATATCAAACATTCAACAAGACATTCAATATCATATATCAAATAGAGTGTCCAAAGGTCAAAGGCCAAATCTAAAGTCAAGTAATTGATCACCACATAGTGGTAAACATAAGGGATAACATAAATATCAACTCACTAACCTTTTAACGAAATAAATAAAATTTACCACCTCAATATCAATCAACATCTAAATCGGTACCGCATCCGTATTTCATGATCAATCAATAACTAACAAATATCATACTATTTAAATGTAACGACCCACATTTTTGATCGTTCAAATTGACAATAAACCACACATGTCGACCCGAACAAACCATAAATATAGGCAGTAATTGGGAAATGAAGAAAAAGAAGAAAGGAGAGAAAAACAATACCAGAATCTCACAACGGAAGGACAATGTATAATACACAATTAGTAGTCTAAAAACAGTCGAAACATATATACATTGATGTTCAGAGTTATACATATACAGGTTTCATCACATGGCAGTGGAAATAAAATGCAGCGGAAATACACACACACACACACACACACACACACATATATATATATATGATAGATATATACCAATCTTCGCCTTCGATCTCCAAGGCACAGTCATCTTCGGTAACTGCAAACGTCTGCTGACCCGAGCGTATAAAAGAAAACACAACAAACACTCAGATCAGCACTAATTCATTCTCATATTAGTCAAATCAAAATATGAAATAACCTCACTGTCATGGGTGCAGTAACTCAAGAGATGTTATGGGATTTTTTCCATCTCTCTAGGATCCGTTAAACTAATACTTACATAGTATAATACGCTATTATGATAGTGTCTATCCAGTAAAGTAAATATCATAAAAATAGGGTAAGCGGGATTACCATATTACCCTTACACCGTTTATAGGCATCAACAGTCTATACAGTACCGTAAATTCACCGTACTGGTGTTATCAGAGGGCACTCCATAGAAGGCAATGCTAAATCAAAATTGTATGGGGCTCGATATGGATAAATATGACAAGGCACTCGAGGCAATGCCCAGGGTAGGATTCTACCAATTGCACTCTCGGACCGGTAGTAACGCATAGCAGCCACTACCGTCAACCTCGGATCACACTCCCAAAATCATAAATGGGCCCAAAACATCATCATAGTCATAGAAATAGCATCGAAGAAGTGTGTCCGATCAAAGGTGCAACCTTAATTAATCACGGTATAGCTCCTATTTTAGTCATTCAATTCTGACCTGAAGGTTAGGGCTGTTTCGTCATCGTTCATCTTCTTCGATTCAATAATCGCCTCCAAGTCATCATACTCATTCTGGATACGTCATAACGTTCACAGTTGTCAAAGTGGTATCGACACTAACAGTGAGTATGCCATTTGTCGACTCCGGTATCTTTAACAACCAACGCTTACATTTTCCACATCGGTTGGTTCTTTTACTTGCTAAAAAGGTTCATTTCATATCAAAATATCATATTTTGTTTCGAACCCAATTTATATTCAAAACGAATAAAATTTCCATATTAACATATCATAATCATTCCAAACCGATTTATATTCTAAACTAGAATATATTTCATATTCATATATTATAAGCATATAATATTTCAAATTTTTTTTATTCATATTCGAGTAGAATATATTTCATATCGAAATCGTAATCATTTCAAAATTGATTTATGGTCGGGAATCCATTCATTATTCAAATAGAATGTATATTTCATTATAACTCATTTCAATCCCTTAGGAGATCCATTTATATTCGAGTAGAATAAAATTTACATTTCCCTATTAAGGTCGGTTTAAAACCCGATTCATTTCCAAATAACTTTATTTCAACTCCATTAATCCAATGGTTTAAATTCAAACACTTTCCATTCGGAAGAGATTCATAATTCACAAAATAAAATTTTGAAAATAGATGCTTATGAGAAAAATCTTTCTATAATATATATATATATAATGTAATGATTAGAATAAAAAAAGCTAATTTAGATAACCATGTATATACAAAATAAAAGTTTTACTATTAGTCCAAGTATTAATAAGAATATAAGGAAGAATTTAGCTATATAAAAATAGTTTATAAGTAAAAAGTTTTATAAGAAAATTTTAAGAAAATAAGTAGTTTATTTAAATCAACAGTATATATATAAAATAAAATTCTTTAAATCATAATAGTTCCTTCCTTCCGAATTTCTAGTACTTGAATCTGTACCCCAGTCAATGGAGTTTACATAGGTCTCATATCTTGTTTCAAACATCATTCAAAACAATCATTCGATTTCAAGAATTCAAATCAATATTCAAAGCTGAGTTAAACAACTCAGAATACCTCGATTCCCTTATTCAAAATTTAAATTTAATAATAATTTATTTCGTTCAAATCCACCCCAAAATTTTTAATAATTCCAAATTATATTCACATCCCAATTTAAGGGTTTCCACTTTGTTTTGGGAAAATTTCCCGTAACACCCCGAATTTCACTTAATTTTAATGTATAGTAATTAAAGAATAATTAATCTCAGGCGTGAGAATTAAGGGAAATGGGTTGCGCCATTGTGTTCGTCTCGAAATTCTGGTTGAGATAGAGTCCGAGTTTGCGTGATTTGGACTTCGTATGAAGAAGTTATGGCCATCCGAAGTTTCAGAAAATTCAAAACAGATTTAAAATATTCAAATTTCAAATTTCAGAAGAGGCGGGAAAATTCCCGCCAGACAGAGGGTGTCGACACTAGGGTCGACATTGGTGTCGACCCCCCAAGGGGTCGACCCATGTGTCGACCCAGGGGTCGACCCCCCTGTCGGCCAGTTTGGCCTGGGTGCAATCTGAAGGGGTTTGGGCTGTGTTTTGGGGCTTGTGACGAAATCTGACGGCTCTAACCTAATCTAGGGTTAATCTAAGGGCCTAAACTACATCCTAAATCTATAAATACACCCTAAAACTACCCTAATCCATACTAAAAATAGATACAACGCCGTTATGCCGTCAAAATGCAACTTGAAGGAGCCTCCATCAAATTGTAGAAGAAGATAGCTTCTCAAATCAACTTCTAATCAACTCTAGCAACTTAATCTTCTTCATAGGAGTGCTAATCAACAAGTTGTGAGTTTCTATGCCTTTAGCAAGCAATTGCTAAACTAATTATGATAGGATATAATGAGGTTATGGTTATGTATGTGGATCAATGCAAGTTATGTTATCATATGCTATGTGTTCATGATGTTATGCAAGTTATGCAAGTCATATGCTATGTGTTCATGATGTTATGCAAGTTATGCAAGTCATATGCTATGTGTTCATGATGTTATGCAAGTTATGCAAGTCATATGCTATGAGTTCATGATGCTAGTTGTGCAAGTTTTATGCTATATGTTCATGATGCTAGTTATGCAAGTTTTATGCTATGTGCTCATGATGCTAGTTATGCAAATCACTATGATAAACATTGATCCATTATGACACCATGTTATGCAAGTTTGGTGTTTGATTATATGCAAGTTCATATATGACATGTTATGCAAGTTTGGTGTTTGATTATATGCAAGTAACATGTGCAAGTTTACCCTTTGTATGATATGCATACATATGCAAGTTAACCCCTTTGTATGTCATACATACATATGCAAGTTTACCCCTTTGTATGACATAAGTAACTTATGCAAGTTACCCTCTTTATGACATATGTGATTCATGCAAGTTTGGGTTGATTATTTATGCTAGTTGGGTTTGATGCTATGGTCATTGACACCTTTAAAACCCATGTTGATGCTAATGTTATGCAAGTTGAACCCATTGTGTTTGTGACGAATCTCCCCTTTTAAGTATGTCATGTCAACGTATTACGTGGGGAACGATGGGGTTAATATTCATGTTAATAAAATGGTGTGAAGTTGGTATGATTATGCATACCATAAAGTGGATGGACATAATTGAGTCAATTATGTACATCGTTAAATTTGTAATTAATTAGGGATAATTAATACAAAATATAGGGGTGATTAATTAGGTGTAATTAATCGACAAAGACACGAGGTTGGACCCTTTTGTAGCATAAGACTGCCCGGACCCGACCGGCAAATCCAGCGGCTACAAATGATTGGACCAATGCGAGAGGTCTTAGGCATAAACTAAATACGTGACAAGTGTAAAGACACGAGGTTAGACTCTGTTATAGCGTAAGGCTGCCCGAAACCGACTGGCAAATCCAGCTGCCATAAAAGATAGTCTAATGTGAGAGGTCTCTACAAAGGTTACGTTCTTAATCAATTAATTAACACTTAACCAGATAAGCATTTAGTGGGGCATGAGGGGTTAAGTGGGTGCCTTGGGTGGCATGTGGAAATCAAGTAAGTGCCTTGGGTGGCATGTGGAAATCTAGTGGGTTGCCTTGGGTGGCAATAGAAAATACGATTAGAATACTTAACCAAGTGGAAACATGTAATTAAACATGATTAAAGGGTTAAGTGGGATGCACTAGAAAAAGGGACAAGCTTAGGTGGGTAGCTTGTGGGGGCCCATTTCAACCAGTAACCCATATGTATCTTATTGGGCTCGACCCATGTCGAGGATGGGACACGCGTACTGGGCTTGACTATAAGAGGCCAAAACGGGTTAGCGGTGGCAACGCAAGTCCAACCGGTTTCATATGCGTGTGTGGACCCGGGCTGGTAGGTAAGACGTTGTTGCATCGTGTAGGTATAAGCCGTGCACCGTTGATTGTATCGGGTTGCCACTTTGGGGAGTGATACACCCCACTGTGGGGCCAGCACGGGTATCTACGGTAGGGAGCCGATCGCTTGGGAAGTAGTGGGTACACCTAGTGGAGATAGGGGCAGACAACTCCTATGTGGTCAGCTAGGGGTACAAGAAACTACTAGTTATATTTTCTAAGTCCTTGGGTGGGATCAACCTTTAAATAGGAATGACTGGTGTGGTGCAGTGTAGTAATTACCCTTGGGTGGGTAGATGCGTCTTTACCGTTATCTTAGTTCATCCTATGTCTAGTTGGCTGCTTAGTGTAGTCATTTATCCCCAGTCATCACCGTACCAAGTTTATATCATACCCTAATTACTTTAATGATTGTATTGTTAAAGTTATAGGGCTCACTCAGACTTATGTCTGACCCCGTTGTTTTTATCTTTTTCCCAACCCTCAGGTTCTCAGAGTGGGCCTGACACTAGTGGGCTTTGATCAGATTGCTTTATCTATCTTTTGGAGCTTGGACCGTTGATGTAAAGCTTATCTTATCTTATCTTTTCTTTTATGGCTATTAGTTATGTAGTGGGATTATGTACTTATGTTTTTATCAGGATGGATATTTAGTACTTGACTCTTTTATGGTGTTGTAACTAAACATGTTTACCTTCTGCTGCAATGAAATGATGTTTTAGATTTTCAAGTATTATTTATATCTATCTCGTTGTAATTTTTCTGTTCTATTTTCACTTAAAATACTCCAGTTAAGGCATTCCCTTAGTGAGTGACCTTAGCGGGTGTGGGGTGTTACATTTCCTTAACCCTTTTGATAACATCCCAAGATCAGAATATTTAAAGAAATGGATTTATCGAGTATCGGCACATTCTTCTAAATGAAAATTCTATCAAATAAAATTTCCAAATATTTAAAAATCATTTAACCAACCGATGTCTGTATATAATTATCTATCCAATGGCCAAGTGGTTTTAAATTTAATTCCTCGATATTTCAGGGATGGATCTATCATTTCAATCCAACTCAGGGTCACAGAGATTTATCATTTCACTTTGTGTTCTTAATTGATTTCTATCGATTAATCTCGGGTTTATTCGGTGCCCATAACATCTAGGGTGAAAAATGGGATTAATCTTCAACACGAGCACACAATATTCATATACTGAAAAAGGGACATTTCAAGCAGTATTCAATCAGTAATTCAAATCAACAAAGGCATCCATCACACAACATTTTATTGCATGGTCAGTTTTGAATCATTCCACTGATTTCAAGTGTCGCGATTTTCTAACTAGAAATTTAAATTAAATTTAAATAACTAATTATTGGTTTTCAATGCATGTTACACATTGCAAGACAAATTTAAGCAACCATTCACCAATCATACACAACCACGCAACCAAACTTACTTCAGCATTTAATTTGATAAATATGGGAAAAATTTAGTTATTCGTGAGAGAAGAATCACTCACCTTTGGTCTTTATTCAGATGAGCAATCAACCATAGCCCAAAATTTCACAGTCTCTAAACACAGCCAAACCTGTCTCAGATCGTCCGCAATTCCGCCAAGATCCTAACGCAACAAACCGCGCATCAATTCGAGGTCGTATGAAGAAGTTATGCTTGTTTTACCATTCAAATTTCAAAATATATAAAAATAAATAAAAACTTCCTCACCCAACCAGATTGTGACACGTCAGTGTCCCCTTTGGACACTCCTTCTTCTTTCCCACTTGCTGCTACAGGCCTCCGTCGCAGAAAACCCAAAAACCCGTTCCATTTTAACCCTTTGTATCTCACCACTCCGACCATTATAAAACCCGAGACCACCCTCAATCGAAAGGTCACCCCGAGGTGCACCTTAGCCGCTAATGATAGGGCCTTCGGTGGTCGCAGCTTCCTCCGGCGTTGCGAGAAGCCAAATGGGTTTCGAACCCTAAATCATGAAATTTGAACTCCTTACTTGATTTCATTCCATACGAATACCACCAATAGATTGCTAACGACGATCCGAACCAAACAAATATCCTGTTTCCCCGGTTAACTGCAGAATCAAAAACCCCCAATTCTACACTTAGGGTTTCGCATCCAGTCCCCTTTGACCTCAAATTCCGACCGATCTAGCTACTGCATGTCGAAACGAATTACACCAGCAGCTTCGTATCGTCGAGCTCTTCGAAATGGTATATAATACGCTAGGGTTTGAAGAGATTTGATTTTGAAGTTGAATTTTTTTTTGATCTAAGTTTTTTTTTCATTCGTTTTAGCCATAGAGAAAATGGATTGAGAAAAATGAACGTAGAATTGGAGAATGGGCTGATGAGCGGCAAAAGAATTATATATATAGATATATAAGGCCCAATATAAGAAACAACCCATTTATCCTATTACAATTGATTCCATTCGCATTTTCTCCAATACGACCAAATGGCCAGTCTGATTGCAACGCAAATTGGAATCCTACCATAATTCATCGTTCTGAATCCAATAGCGCTAGTTTCGTCGAATTTCGAGACAGTCGCCAAAACAAATAAATTTCACAGTTAATTAAATAAATAAAATATTCAATTATTTGATTAACTATTTTAATTCAAATTAAATATTCATAAAATTCAAATTAAATCAAATTATAACTTAAATAAATTCTATAACTAAATTTCGCACATTTTTTTAATTTGATTATTTGAAATTTTGATTTGAATTTCAGTTAAAATTTAACAACTTAAAATTCCACCATTTCCAATTTAGATTTGATTTCCACTTTTAAATTAACCCACTCAAACAAATTTAATTATTTAAATATTAAATTTCAAATTATAGCCTTTCTAAATAAAACTAAATTTGGAAAATCTATTTACTCAATTCATACAATCACCATCATTAAAAATTAACAAAAACTTGATTTTTATCTAATTTTATTCCATTTCATTTATTTTAAATCGAAATTTAAATATACAGAAATATGGAATGTTACATTCTCCCCCACTTAAAATCTTTTCGTCCTCGAAAAGAGAACGAATTAAAGTATTAAACAAATCATACTTTCAAATCCATAATTATAAAATAGTATTTATAATATAAGATATATAGTTGTAAAATCTTATAAATTTTCTAACACCCGAAATCACAGAAAATTTCGGCAGCATCTCCTTTGTACGGAGAGGTCCTGAAAATAACAATACACACATAAATCCAAATATTCATCTCATCACTCGATGAGGCATCCCAACAATGGTGAAAACAAAATATAAAACCACCAAAACCTTGTAACACAAATACGTACCTTTCTTTAGGTTTATTTGCATTTTTACTTACCTTAGCACTTAGTATTTAGCGCAAGCGAGCCCCAAAGCGTAGCGCGATTTTCCTACACCTGCTACATACTCGCATAGGCATAAGAATCCAACATATAAACAATACATAACAAATGCATAAACATATATCGAACATTTCAACTACAAAATAAAATGTCAGCGACATGCTAGCAAACAAACCATCGATTATTGCCCTATAAATGATGGAATTGGACCAAAAGGCACAGGAAAAAGTTGTAGTATTTGTTTCAGGCTTTCTGAATTGTCCGGATTCGTCGAATTTGGATAATTTGTTCAAAAGTTATGACTATTTTAGTGAAAGCGAACACCTCAGCCCATACACTGAAGAATGCAGATCTGAATTGTTCAACCCAGTTTTTACCCCTTTAAACCCATAAATTTCAGCCAGCATATTATCAAAAAGTTTAGCTTACTTTATGAGCTTTCCGAAATGTACTCGCACATCAAAATCCGACGCTCCGTTAGGGAGTTATGACCAAAACAACACTAGTATTCAGTTCAGATTTTTATTTTCTACGCATACAACTACGACTAATTCTTGGTTTTCAACCTAATAGAATTGAAAATTAGGCAAGGAACTATTAACAAAAGTTTTAGTTCAGGTTCCAATGTTTCTAAATTGTCTTGAATCGTCGAATTTCGATCAGCCATTCAAAAGTTATGGTCATTTTAGTTTCAGCTTATCGACTATTTCAGATTCTTGCATAACAACGGTTTAATCTATTAGACGTTTTAAACCCTTTTGATTCCAATAATTTCGTAAATCTGTAACACCTCAATTTGTTATCACCTCATTTCTCGAGTAACGCATTCACATCCAATTTGCTTACTCCATTCCGCTATATTATCTATTCCATTTCTCGTTTCATTTCAAGTATTAAATTTCCAATAAACTTGAATTCCTTTTTAAACGTCTCCAACTAACTTAAGTTATACTCGATCCTTATACGATCTTCTAAGGTAACTCTTATCAAGTCAATTCACTCGACTCGACTAATTTAGCCTTATTCCATTTTCCCAATTTTCTCGTTTATTAAATTAAATTTACTTGCTTACCTATTACTCGTTAATACGAGTCAAATTTCACTTGATCAACCTAATTATCTATATTGGTTCTAGATCAACTTATTTTATTTCTCTAAGTTGATTTCATTTCATTAAATCCATCCAGCATAGATCAGATTTATTTTCATATTACATTTCGATATCTCAAATTACAAATTTAGACTTCACCTAACTTTTATTTTAATTCAAATGAACCAAATTTTTACTTGTATCACATTTTCTTTTGTTTGGCACTTCTGTTCATTCATCTAAACATTTTTTCACTTATTCTCATTCATTTGAAATCAAGGTTTATTCCTATAACTCAATTGAAGTTATACTTCATTCGATCAAATGCTTTACATCCATTCATTTCCTTATTCAGATGTATATTTATAAGTGACATATAAATTTCCCTTTTAATTTTTTTCCAACCATTCACGTTACATCAACAACCTAAATCTCTTTTATTTCCTTTTTGAACTAGTGTAATAAACTTATTAATTATCCCAAGTTATGAGTTGTTATTCTTGTTACCCACTACATCTTCCATTTTATTTTGGATCGACTTTACTTGAACTTATATTTCATAGTTAATTTAGGTTTTTTCTAACACCTTTATCGACCGAACTTAGAGTTTCCTGAACTAAATTATCGTCCATGATTAAGAGTTAGATGACGACTTCCTTTCACTTAAAACTTAAGTCTATTTCATGATTTCAAAGTCAAAATTCCAATGAATCGAGTACTAAATCTTAAATCATTATCATTAGTTAAGACAACTCAAAGTGTTTGATTCCGGGTTTTATAATTCAACTTTAAAATAACATACATATATACTTATACCATTTTATAAACCATACCATATGAATTTTAAATCCAAAACTTTAATTTAAGAAAGAATATAAAAATTTCAATTCTTGTTAAATCTTAAACTCAGTTTTAAGTATCATATACTTATACTCTTATACAAACTTATACTATAGGAATTTAAATCCAAAAATCCTTTCAAACTAGTTATGAAAATATGGGTGGTCTCCCCCACTTATACTCTTCAGAATAAATGTCGATAATGCGTGCACTCATTACCGACATCGTTTCTAAGGTCCAAGAAGGGATTATACCCACTTTGAAAAATCTTTAAAACCATTTCTTTTCGATCATACCTATAATATGATATTATTTAAAACTTTGGCAAAACTATTTCCAAAGATACCCCAGGATCAAGTTTCAAGTTCATTTCTATTTCAATCTTAACCTTTCTCTCCCAATTATACTTAAAGGTATCATTTCATTTTTAAATATTTTCCTAGACCATTTAATTTTCCTTTTTAAATTTATTATCGAATCAACCTTAATAGGTAATAACTTAATTACATTACCACCTACTAAAATTAATACATACATACTTAAACCAATGATATATATATATATATATATTTGATACATTTTAAAATATAATCGAAAACCATATTATGTTGATCATTTTGTTCGATTATTTAGGAATCTCTATTGATTCTATGGCGTCCCATATATCAACCAGAACCCATAAAAATTCAACAGAATAAGTCAACACAACATAAACTACTTTATATCACAAATACAAGTACGCTCTCTCATATCACTCAACCCATTATGGGGCGTTTCTAACCCCATCTCTAATGAGTTGATTCCCAAATAGAGCCAAGGTTATCGCTAACCATCGCTTTGATACCAACTGTAACGACCCACATTTTTGATCGTTCAAATCGACAATAAACCACACATGTCGACCCGAACAAACCATAAACACAGGCAGTTACTGGGAAAAGAAGAAAAAGAAGAAAGGAGAGAAAAACAATAACAAAATCTCATAGCGGAAGGACAATGTATAATACACAATTAGCAGTTTAAAAACAGTCGAAATATATATACATTGACTATCAGAGTTATACATATACAGGTTTCATCACATGGCAGCAGAAATAAAATGTAGCGGAAATACATATATACATGATAGATATATACCAATCTTCGTCTTCGATCTCCAAGGCACAGTCATCTTCGGTAACTGCAAATGTCTGCTGACCCGAGCGTATTACATAAAAGAAAACACAACAAACACTCGGATCAGCAATAAATCATTCTTATATTAGTCAAATCAAAATACGAAATAACCTCAGTGTCATGGGTGCAGTAACTCAAGAGATGTTACGGGATTTTTTTCCATCTCTCGAGGATCCGTTAAACTGATACTTACATAGTATAATACGCTATTATGATAGTGTCTATCCAGTAAAGTAAATATCATAAAAATAGCATAAACGGGATTACCATATTACCCTTACGCTGTTTATAGGCATCAACAGTCTATACAGTACCGTAAATTCACCGTACCGGTGTTATTAGAGGGCACTCCATAGAAGGCAATGTTAAATCAAAATCGTATGGGGCTCGTTATGGATAAATATGACAAGGCACTCGAGGCAATGCCCAGGGTAGGATTCTACCAATTGTACTCCCGGACCGGTGGTAACGCATAGCAGCCACTACCGCCCACCTCAGATCACACTCCCAAAATCATAAATGGGCCTAAATCATCATCATTGTCATAGTCATAGAAATAGTATCGAAGAAGTGTGTCCGATCAAAGATGCTACCTCAATTAGTCACAGTATAGCTCCTAGTTTAGTCATTTCAATTCTGACCCAAAGGTCAGGGCTATTTCCTCATCGTTCATCTTCTTCGATTCAATAATCACCTCCAAGTCATCATACTCATTCTGGATACAACATAACGTTCACGGTAGTCAAAGTGGTATTGACACTAACAGAGAGTATGCCGTTTGTTGACTCCGGTCTCTTTAACAACCAACGCTTACATTTTCCACATTGGTTGGTTCTTTTACTTGCCAAAAAGGTTTGTTTCATATCAAAATATCATATTTTGTTTCAAACCCAATTTATATTCTAATAGAATAAAATTTCCATATCAACATATCATAATCATTCCAAACCGATTTATATTCTAAACTAGAATATAATTCATATCCATATATTATAAGCATATAATATTTCAAAAAAAAATTTGATTCATATTTGAGTAGAATATATTTCATATCGAAATCATAATCAATTCAAAATCGATTTATGGTCAGGAATCCATTCATTATTCAAATAGAATGTATATTTCATTATAACTCATTTCAATCCTTTAGGAGATCCATTTATATTCGAGTAGAATGAAATTTACATTTCCCTATTAAGGTCGGTTTAAAACCCGATTCAAATCCAAATAACTTTATTTCAACTCCATTAATCCAATGGTTTAAATCCAAACACTTTCCATTCGGAAGAGATTCATAATTCACAGAATAAAATTTTGAAAATAAAAGCTTATGAGAAAAATCTTTCTATAAAATATGTATATATATATATAATGTAATGATTAGAATAAAATAAGGTAATTTAGACAACCATGTATATACAAAATAAAAGTTTTACCATTAGTCTAACTAATAATAAGAATATAAGGAAGAATTTAGCTATATAAAAATAGTTTATAAGTAAAAAGTTTTATAAGTAAATTTTAAGAAAATAAATAGTTTATTTAAATCAATAGTATATATATAAAATAAAATTCTTTAAACCATAATAGTTCCTTCCTTCCGAATTTCCAGTACTTGAATCTGTACCCCAGTCAATGGAGTTTACTTAGGTTTCGTATCATGTTTCAAACATCATTCAAAACAACCATTCGATTTCAAGAATTCAAATCAATATTCAAAGCTGAGTTAAACAACTCAGAATACCTCGATTCCCATATTCAAATTTTAAATTCAATAAGAACTTATTTCGTTCAAATCTACCCCAAAATTTTTAATAATTCCAAATCATATTCACATCCCAATTTAAGAATTTCGGCTTTGTTTTGGGAAAATTTCCTTAACCCTTTTGATAACATCCCAAGATCAGAATCTTTAAAGAAATGGATTTATCGAGTATCGACACATTCTTCTAAATGAAAATTATATCAAATAAAATTTTCAAATATTTAAAAATCATTTAACTAACCGATGTCTCTATACAATTATCTATCCAATGGCCAAGTGGTTTTAAATTTAATTCCTCGATATTTCAGGGATGGATCTATCATTTCAATCCAACTCAAGGTCGCAGAGATTTATCATTTCACTCTGTGTTCTTAATTGATTTCTATCGATTAATCCCGGGCTTATCCGATGCCCGTAACACCTCGGGTGAAAAATGGTATTAATCATCAACACGAGCACACGATAATCATATACTGAAAAAGGGACATTTCAAGTAGTATTCAATCAGTAATTCAAATCAACCTAGGCATCCATCACACAACATTTTATTCCATGGTCAGTGTTAAATCATTCCATTGATTTCAAGTGTCGCGATTTCCTAACTAGAAATTTAAATTAAATAACTAATTATTGATTTTCATTGCATGTTACAAATTGCAAGACAAATTTAAGCAACCATTCACTAATCAAACACAACCATGCAACCAAACTTACTTCACCATTTAATTTGACAAATATGGGAAAATTTTAGTTATTAGTGAGCGAAGAATTACTCACCTTTGGTCTTTAATCAGACGAGCATCCAACCATAACCCAAAATTTCACATTCTCTAAACGCAGCCAAACCTGTCTTAGGTCGTCCGCAATTCCGCCACGATCCTAATGCAACAAACCGCGCATCAATTCGAGGTCGTATGAAGAAGTTATGCTTGTTTTACCATTCGAATTTCAAAATATATAAAAATAAATAAAAACTTCCTCACCCAACCAGATTGTGACACGTCAGTGTCCCCTTTGGACACTCCTTCTTCTTTCCCACTTGCTGCTATAGGCCTCCGTCGCAGAAAACCCAAAAACCCGTTCCATTTTAACCATTTGTAGCTCACTACTATGACCATTATAAAACCCGAGACCACCCTCAATCGAAAGGTCTCCCCGAGGTGCACCTTCGCCGCTAATGATAGGGCCTCCGGTGGTCGCGGCTTCCTCCGGCGTTGCGAGAAGCCAAATGGGTTTCGAACCCTAAATCATGAAATTTGAACTCCTTACTTGATTTCATTCCATACGAATACCACCAATAGATTGCTAACGACGATCCGAACCAAACCCATATCATGTTTCCCCGGTTAACTGCAGAATCAAAAACCCCCAATTCTACACTTAGGGTTTCGCATCCAGTCCCCTTTGACCTCAAATTCCGACCGATCTAGCTACTGCATGTCGAAACGAATTACACCAGCAGCTTCGTATCGTCGAGCTCTTCGAAATGGTATATAATACGCTAGGGTTTGAAGAGATTTGATTTTGAAGTTGAAAATTTTATTTTCTGATCTAGGTTTTTTTTATTCGTTTCAGCCATAGAGAAAATGGATTGAGAAAAATGAACGTACAATTGGAGAATGGGCCGATGAGTGGCAAAGGAATTATATATATATATATATATATATATATATAGAAGGCCCAATATTAGAAACAACCCATTTATCCTATTATAATTGATTCCATTCGCATTTTCTCCAATACAACCAAACGACCAGTCTGATTGCAACGCAAATTGGAATCCTACCATAATTCATCATTCTGAATCCAATGGCGCCAGTTTCGTCGAATTCCGAGAGAGTCACCAAAACAATTAAATTTCACAGTTAATTAAATAAATAAAATATTCAATTATTCGATTAACTATTTTTATTCAAATTAAATATTCATAAAATTCAAATTAAATCAAATTATAACTTAAATAAATTCTATAACTAAATTTCACACATTTTTTTAATTTGATTATTTGAAATTTTGATTTGAATTTCTGTTAAAATTTAACAACTTATAATTCCACCATTTCCAATTTAGATTTGAATTCCACTATTAAATTAACCCACTCAAATAAATTTAATTATTTAAATATTAAATTTCAAACTACAGCCTTTCTAAATAAAACTAAATTTGAAAAATTTATTTACTCAATTCAAACAATCACCATCATTAAAAATTAACAAAAACTTGATTTTTATCTAATTTTATTCCATTTCATTTATTTTAAATCAAAATTTAAATATACAGGAAATATGGAATGTTACATTAAATGATTGTAACAGGAAATTCCAATACTAACATAAAATTTAACAATCCAAGTTACATGTCCAAATTTTGACTATCGATAAATATCCATTTCAATTATTAGATTTAATGTCAATTTAACAAATCAGTTAAGTGTCATTTTCTTTTATATAAAGAGTTTAACCAATTCTTACTGTCCAATTAAAATATCAAATGTTACGATAAAATTAACGGTCCAAATTAAGTGCCACATTTTAGTTAAATCAATTTCATTTTTAATCACTGAATTTGTCTAACAAAAATCAATATTAATTATATTCTACATGATTTGGTTTAACTAATAGCAAGAGTTGTAGTAGTACATGAATGGAAAAAACCACTCACCTGCAAACCAAACTGAAAACTTAATAGTGACAAACAGTCGCGAATCCAACATCATTGCGAAGAGCTTGTCAAGGAGGAAATGGATGTGGAAATAGCTAAGGTCGAAGGGGGGTTCGGTTTCAGGTGGCGACTGACTTGGCAGTGGATGTTTGGTTGGAAGCAGATCCAATTCGTAAAGGCCGAGGCGATGCGATCATATTTTGATGGATGACGATTTAATTTGAGGAGGATCGATTGTCGATTTTAGGGAAAAGGAAAAATTTTCTTTGGCCGCCATTAATAATTTTGGGTAAGTGATTTTGCTGAGAAAAATAAAAGAGAGGAGGAAATGTGGAGAGTAGAGGAGAGGTGCAACTTATATAAATGAAAAGGTGTTATAATGCACGACTTGGAAATGAATTAAAAAATAAAATTTACGTTTTATTTTGTTTTATATGTAACGTTTTTATTGTTCCATTTTACTATATTTAATGCTAACCTATTAAAGAAGGGACGTATGCAATACGTTTCCAATCTGTTTTCAAAGCATAAAAGAGGTAATGTTTTTTATTTTTATTTTATTAAATGACTTTTGAGCGGTAGGAAAAAAATAAAGCGGGAAATGAATAGTGTTTTATTTCCAAATGCCTTAATGTGGATTAGCCATGTTGAACGTGTACAAATGTCGAAATGTACTTGGGGAAAGAATAGGTAAACAATTAATCAAATAACAAAAGAGAAAGGGTGCATTGCATGGATACACAGGCATTAAGATGGGAAGAATCATACTCTTTTTTTTATTATTATTATATAGAAATGTGACTTACATTGGTTTTGGAAATGGACCACATGCATGCATGCATTATAAATGATACAATAAATGGTATATATCTAAATGCTCCCCAATAACAAATGAAGATATCATTTTGCTTTTTCTTTGTAAACGTGGCCAAGTAGTTCGCTCATTAATTCAAATTAAACATGAGCATTAATTTGCACCATGCATATATACAACACGTTTTGCTTTTCTTCATAACAGATACAAAATATGTAGAAATGAATGAACATGCTGATATGTATAGAAGAAAAAGTGGCTAGAATAATGAGGCATTTTAAATTAGTGCACATACATGAAAATGGAATGTACGTAAATAAGTTAATAAAGTGGAGGAAATAAATGAATGCATTATAAATGAAGAAATAAAGTGGAGAGAGATGATGTAGTGAATTTGGGGAAAGTAGAAAAAGAAAGGAAAACAATAAACATGTTTTATGTTTTTTCATTATAAATGTATGCATAAATAAATGGAAAGGTTGGACAATAAATATGTTTTACGTTTTTTTATTATAAATGTTAACATAAGTTTCATTAACTGCGATAGTTAAAAATACATTATATACCTTTAACACTCGGTGTCTTAGAATTCTTCCTATACAAAATTAATTTGGAAACATTCATAAACTTATTTTCAATTATCGCATTAATGCATATATTGAATCTTAAAAAAAATCAAGGATTCAACTGCTATTTTTTTCAACAGTAGTTCAAAGTTAGCTAGTCCAAATTTATAAACATAAACAATTTAGTAATTTCCAATACTATCAATCACAATTTAACAAATTATAAATTGTTGTTTATCACAAATAAAATTTTAGTAACATCATAAATCTTTTTTAAAAATCATTCCAAATTCAAACATTAAATTAAATTTTAAATTTTAAATGGTCGTAAATTTAAGGGATGTTACAGTCTCCCACACTCAGAACTTTTCGTCCTCGAAAAGGAATGAAATAAGGAACTAGTAATTAAACAATACTCCATTCATATGCATATCGTTTTCAATTGCTTGTTTAAATACAAATTTTTTCTTTCAATTAGCATTGGTAACCCGATCACTTAAGTGCGGACTTCTGATTTGACTTCTTGATTAGAAACTTCCATTCTCTTTGCGTAGCAATAAACTATGATAGAGAACTTCAGATTCTTATCAAAAACTCATATTAGTGTTCATCGTTGAGAATCGAGTGAACAATTCCATTTGGAATCAAAATCGTGTGTTCAAAACTAAATCAAAATTGTTATGCGGATAGAATGGATTTTGCATATTGACACATTATAGTTCATTAATTTTTTTTAGTTATACCAATGTATCTAATCCAAGTGTCTACAATTTATATACAATTTTAAAGTTTATAAGAAAAAAATATAAAAAAAATCTTTTACATATAAAAAATACCTATATCAAAAATAATTTTTGATAACTCGATATTTCCATAAGTTTATCATTGTTCTGCAAGATTCTGGCAATGCGCTGATAAAGGGCAAAGTTAGAAATCTCGAAGTACTAAGTAAACTCGTTTCAACATCCAGTGAAAATACTTAAAAAAACATTAAAATAGATAAAAGAAGTACAATCCAATAAACGAACCGATGAAACTTATTCATGAATCGCAGATACACAATGGTTATGCCTGGGTCCCCCAGGAAGCTTCCATACCCATAGGAAATCTCTTCCCTATGAATTTCGTCACGAAAAATCAATGGGATGAATCAATAGAAATAAAATAGAATAACCTGAGATCATCATGGAACGCAGCCCCTGAGGTCGCTCTATCACCAGGTTGAGAGGACAAAGTGCTACGGCCATAAGTAGCTAGGCAATCACTGCCTTATGTATTTTTCCATAACACCTCAAAATAATCGCATGGATCACAGTTTACGTCTAGTAACACTGGTGGTTACATCACTATCACCCGTAAACCTTAGGCAATCATTTCCCTACAAATTACGCCATGTGGACTGTGGATACACAATGGTTATGCCTGGATCCCCCAGGAAGCATCCGTACCCATAGGCTTTAGCAACCCTGTAGATTTCACCATCGTAAATCGACCATAGATCACAGCAGACACAATGGTTATGAATGGTTCCTCCTGGAAGCATCCGTCACCGTAGGCCTTCACGACCCTGCGAATTTCACTATGTAGCCGAGTTCAAAGGAAGCACTCATGAGTATTATGTCCGAACAACCACAATCAAAGAAATATTAACAAGAATTCCTAGTGAGTAGGACCTCGATTTTCAATGGAAGGTACTTCTTTATCTTTAGTTCGAAATCATATAATACTATATATAATATTCATTTCACTTCGCGTATGTAGGGCATATATAAAATTTCATTTATATAAGATTTCTTAAATCATATTTCAATATGTCATTTTTGTACAAATTCCATTATATACAAGACAAGATATCATTTCATATCAATTACCTTCCAAATCAATAATTTTGAATTCAATGCATTCTTATATTAATTTTTCATATATATAAGTTTCGAAAACTTTCGTATCAAGTGTCCAAAAATCGAAGATTCTCGAAATTCCATTTCAATACCAAATTCAGTTTGATATCTTAATCGATTCAGATATTCGATATCATTTCAATTTCAGATTTACAAATCAATTCACTATTAAAACTTCAAATTCAATTTAGATTGCATGTTACAAATATTATTATTCAATTAAATATTTACATTCAATCATTTCGGACTTAAATTGCTCGGATTAAAAATATACACTCTTATCTCTAAAATAGTTAAGTTAAATTTAAAATAGTTTAAGTAAGATAGTAAACTTGGTATAAAATAGGTTCGAATAGAGTAAACAAGTTTTTTTGATATAAAGTAGTTTAAATATTTTTGAATAAAATAAACATGTTTTAGTATAAAATAGTTTAAATAAACTAAATAGGTTTGCTATATAATAGTTGGATAAGATAGCTAAGTTTATATTCAAAGTAGTTTAAATGAAGTAATTAAATTAATTTTATAGTTTTGGAAAGCA
>JASFAX010004420.1:0-39400 GCA_030737875.1 Allium sativum
GTCTTTCATTTGCTTTCCGCAGCGACATTTCCCCATTGTACTCGGACGAGGCGAACGGTTTTATTGTGGAGTCTCTTGATTCCGTGCTCTACAATCCTTGCAGTGGCATGGGGCACCTTGGACTCCAACTCAAGTTTTTCTATGGTCATCAAGCTCGAGTCTGACAGTAGAATCTTGAAGGCATTTCCATAGAGGAGATACATGATAAACATTATGAATTCCCGATAGACACTCTAGGAGGTCCACTCGATAAGCCAAAGATCCTATCTTCTCGATGACACGAAAAGGCCCAATAAATCTGGGAGCCGACTTCCCAATCCTCCCAAATCGAACAATTTTCTTAAGAAGGGATACTCTTACAAATACCAAGTACCCAACATTAAACTCAAGTTCCCTCCTTCGCTTATAGGCATACGATTTCGGATTGTCTTGGGCTGCCTTCATCCTCTGCCTAATCAAAGATATCTTCTCTGTGGAATCACGGACGAAGTCTGGTCCGAGTATAACCTTGTCGATAGTTTCTCACCAACAAGTTGGCGATTTACATGGCCTCCCATAAAGCGCTTTAAAAGGGGCCATACCAATCGTCATTTGAAAACTATTATTGTTCGTGAACTCTACAAGCGGTAGGTGCTGCTCCCAACTCCTCCAAGGTCAATGATGCAAGCTCTGAACATGTCTTCTAAGCTTCTGTTTAATCTTTCTGTCTGTCCGTCGATCTGCGGATGATAAGTTGTGCTTAGGTTAAGCGTCGTTCCCATTGCTGCTTAGAGGCTTTTCCAAAATTTGCTTGTGAACAAGGGGTCTTTACCACTCACAATACTCGATGGGATACCATGTAGTCTGACTATTTCTTTGACATATAATTGGGCTAATGAGACTGCATTCCTTATCTTTTTGACCGATACGAAATGGGCGCTTTTGGTTAAACGATATGCCACAACCCAAATGGCCTCGTTACCCTTTTGGCTTCTAGGAAGTCTATCTACAAAGTCCATGGAAATATGTTCCCACTTCCACTTGGGGACCTCTAAAGGCAGTACTCCGGTCTTCCCTTGCTCCGCTTTCACTTTTTGGCATGTCAAGCATTTGGACACAAATTTGGCTACGTCTCTCTTCATTCCTTCCCAATGGAGATATCCTCTTCATATCCTTGTACATTTTATCCCCACTAGGGTGTATGGTCAATTTTGACCTATGGCACTCCTATAGAGTTTCTTTCCTCAAACCTTCGTCCTTAGGGACATAAAGTCGTCCATCCCAAAGCAAACTTCTATCATCGTCGATCGAATATTTTACTGAATAGGGAAAGGCCTCCTTCTTTCCTACTTTTTATTTTATGCTTCTTAATTCCTCATCAAGGAATTGTGCACTTTGGATCATTTCTCTTAGGGTATGTCGAATTATCATATCCCCAAGAAAACCATTAGATGTGGTTGGTGAGGGTTGGAAATTAAAATTAGAGAAAAACTCTAATTGCTTCCATTCTATCATCACGTTCAAGGTCGCATGTTTCCTACTTAAAGCATCCACCACAATATTCCCCTTTCCCGGGGTATACTGGATCATGAGATCAAATGAGGCAGTATATTCCATCCATCGTTGTTGTCTCAAATTTAGGTCACGTTGAGAAAAATAAACACTTTAGGGATTTACGGTCAGTAAAGAGTTCTAATTTCTCCCATAAAAGATGATGCCTCCGCATTTTAAGGGCGCATGCTACTGCGGCTAACTCAAGGTCAAGAACTATGTATCTCTTCTCCGGATCCTTGAGTCATCTACCAGCGTAAGCTACTACTCTTCCTTCTTGCAAAAGGACTGCTCCTAAACCGGTCCCACATGCATCGGTGAACGGTAAACAACTTTGAACCGTCAGCTATAATTAGGACTGGCGCGCAAGTTAATACTTCCTTTAATTTCTTAAAGGCTATATCATATTTATCGCTCCAAGAAAACACCAAATTCTTCCTTGTTAATTGGGTTAATGGAGTAGCAATCTTTGCGAAGTCTTTAATGAATTTCTTATAATATCCAGCCAATCTAAGTAAGCTTCTTACTTCCGTAGTATTTCGAGGTATCCTCCACTCCTTGATTGCCTCAATCTTTGCATGGTCTATGACCAAGCCTTCACTTTACACAATATGTCCTAAAAATCTTACTTCTTCCCTCCAGAAATGGCACTTCGAGAAATTTTCTTTTAATTGGTTATTTCTTAATATCCCTAACGCTAGTCTTAAGTGATCTTCGTGCTCTTTACGGTCTTTTGAAAACATAAGAATATCATCTATAAAGACTACCAAAAATTTATTTAGAATGCCCTTAAATACCCTACTCATGACGTCAATAAAGAAGGCGGGTGCATTCGTTAGTCTGAAGGGAATAACTTCCCATTAGAACAATCCATCCAACGTCCTAAATGCAGTTTTAAACTCGCTGTCCTCCGCAATTCTTAACTGGTGATATCCAGTAACAAGGTCTAGTTGGGAAAATACTCGAGCTGCTCCCAAGTGGTCAAAAAGGTCATCGATTCTAGGTAAAGGGTACTTATGGTCAATTTATTAAGTTCCCTATAGTCCATACAAAGTCTTAAAAATCCATCCGCTTTGGTGGCAAGTACAACAAGTGCACCCCATTTTGAGGTACTACGTCGAATAAAACCTTTTTGTAACAATTTGAAATCTGCTCATCTAACTCCTTTCTCTCCTTGGGCATCATATGCCTCAAGGGTAGTGCTACAGGTCTAGCGTCCTTCTATAGGTCTATACGAAAAGAGAATTATCTGTGGGGTGGAAGTCCCGCGACTTCCTCCAAAACATCCAAGAACTCACAAAGTATAGGGACCAAAGATGGTCCTTTATAACTAGGAGACATGGAATATAATAAGGCTTTATCCTTGTTTCTAAGATTACAAGGAATTCTTAGGCTATGTCCTCCTCGGCTCTTTAGACGAATGATTCTCTTATTGCAACCTAGGACTACCCCTTAAAATGATAGCTAATCCATACTAAGGATAAGGTCATACCCCATAAAATCCAATGCCTACGCTTTTCAATGGAACTTGACATTGTCGACCTCCAATACTAGGTCTTTACACGACAGCTTAGGATACTTAGATCCTCCAATAGAGTTGGCCACCTCTAACGGACTACTGAGATAGATCGGGGAAGGTTCAAAAGATTTACTAATTGTTTAAAGATAAAAGAATAGGTCGCTCCAGAGTCAAATAAGGTGTATACAGAATTTCCTAAAACAGAGGTTATACCTTCAAGTGCGGGTTTCCCTTGGTCTCTTGGGGGTCGGCTTTGAATCAGTGCTGCCTCTATTGCATAGTTCTGGCCACTCTTGACAACTTTGGGCTTTGGGAAGTCCTTGGACATGCATCTTTCTTCATAACAGTTGTAACATTTTCCCTTGAACTCCTTCTTTGATAATGAGGTCCTATAATCCTTGGCCTCATGTCCCTTGGTGTGGTGCCTTGTACAAGTCATTGCTTCCTTTTTGAATTTGTTTCCTTTCTTGTTGTTTTTCTACCATTCCTTTTTCTTATTCTTGTTGGAGCTTCCTTGCTTGAGGTAGATGAATTTCTCTAGTTAGACAGTCATTTATGCCTTTGGCAAAAACATTTCTTGGAAACGGGTTTTGAATTCGGCCCATGTAAAAATACGGTCCTCGTTTTCTCCAGATATTATATTCCACCACTTAAGGGCTAAATTCAGCATGTGCTAAGCCATTATTCTCCCTTTCACTTCATCGAGCCAGGCTATAGCTTCGAAGATTCTTTCACAGTCCATAATCCAAGCTTGAGCATTAGCAAAGACTTCCTTTCCAGAAAACGAGTTCCCTCCCAGATTCGTAAATGTCTTACATTAGCGGGAAAAGTCAAAGGCTACCTCAACGGTAGGAGCTATAGGTGCCACTTGGGCAGGATTGTCAACAGTGACATGTTCCATAGTACGAAGATACTGTTGGAACAGTTCTGGCAAGTAGCGGGGTTTTGCCTGGTTAGCCTGCCCAGCAAGATATTCAGCCATTCCGCTATCTGAAAAGAAAAGGAAGAATCCCTCAGTGGATACTCCTGAGATAGTATCTAAGTTGAAAAAGGAAAGAGAACGATAAAAATGCCTAGTATAAATGTGTATGCTTATTGGATCAATTGTATATTACATATATAGTTTGTGTTGACAGCAAAAAATGTCATAAACACCAAAGATTCCAATTACTAGGAATTACTAATTTGTTCGTGTAGATAAGAGCGGAAAGCAGTAAATAACACGAGAGATTTATAGTGGTTCGTCTTCGGGAGAGGCCTACGTCCACTTTGAAGAGTCATTGGAATATTATTGATGACACAAAGTTAGAAGGTCAAGACCATCACATGACTTCTCATTACATTCATCTCTAAGCTTATATGGTGTCATAATTATTATATATTTAATATATTTGGAAAAAGACACTTTTGCCCTTCTTCTTCCTCAAATAGGGGATGCCATTAAAGTAGCTCTTTAGAGGTCTTGAGATCACAAATTCCAACCCTTTTGAAGTGTGAGGCCATGGGCTATTTATAGGAGAGGGGTTAGGTAGGAGCAGGTAGGAGTAGGTGAAAACGGAGGCCCACACCCAGAATTTCGCACCTGGCACCTGCTAGTAAATAAAGACATTCTCTAAGCACTTCCAAAACCCAGTAGTAAATAACGGATCTCGCTCACTCACAATACTTTTAGGCACTCCATGAAATCTCACTACCCACTTCATATACAGCTCTGCTAACTTAGCTGCTATTCTATTTGACTTGACTGGTATAAACCTTGCACTTTTAGTCAATCAATCTACAATCACCCAAATACTATCATGGCCTGATCTAGTCCTTGGTAAACCATTAATGAAATCCATTGAGACTTGTTCCCATTTCCACTTGGGAATTTCCAGTGGTTGTGACAAACCACAAGGCTTCTTTTGCTCAGCTTTAACAAGATGGCAAGTCATGCATTTGGATATAAACTTCCCAACATCTCTCTTCATCCCTTCCCTGTAGTAGGTTTTCTTCACGTCTCGATACATCTTGTTACCACCGGGATGTATAGTCATTTTTGAGTGATAACATTCTCTAAGCACTTCATCTCTCAATCCATTAACATTGGGTACAACTAGTCTCCTATTCTTCTGAAGCCATCCTTCTCGATCAAGACCATACTTGTTCATTCTCTCGTCGTCGATATCCATCTCTACATTGGAGATGATTCCCAATAGGTTAAAATCGTCCCTCCGATTGGAACCAATCCGCTCAATCAAAGTTGGTCTGGTCGTCAAACTTGCTAACATAGCTGGATCTAATTTGCACTTAGGTCTAAAATCATATCCCGTGATATACTCTAGTTGCTTCCATTCCAGAAATATAGCCCCCAAACTTGCATGTCTCATACTCAATGCATCAGCTACTGCATTGCCCTTCCGCTGGTGTGTATGCGATATTGAAATCATATGAAGCCAAGAAATCTAACCATCCCCGCTGACAGAGATTTAGACCCTTCTGAGTGAAAAGAGACTTTAACGATTTATGATCGGTGAACAACTTGAATCTTTCTCCCAAGGGATAATATCTTGACATCTTCAATGCGAACACGATCGCTGCCAATTCCAAATCATGGGTAGGATATCTTTTCTCATGTGGTTTCAGTTGTCGACTAGCATAAGCTACAACCCTACCTCCTTGCATCAATACAACACCTAGTCCGGTACCACAGGCATCCATGTATACCGTCATCTCTTCATTCCCTTTAGGAATAACTAACATTGTGCACACGTCAACTTTTCCATTAGGCTCTTGAATGCATCCTCTCACCTTCCGTCCCAAGCAAAAGCTTGGTTCTTCTTGGTCAATTGAGTTAACGGTGCGGCTATCTTGGAGAGGTCTTTGATAAACTTACGGTAATATCCAGCCAACCCCAAGAAGCTCCTCACATCCATTGCATTCTTGGGCGTAGACCAATCTTGCACCTTAGCCACCTTTGCAGGATCTATGACAATACCATTCTATGAAACATTATGGCCCAAGAATCTCACTTCCATCCTCCAGAAGTGACACTTAGAAATTTTTTCTTTCAATCGGTGTTTTCTCAACACCTTCGTCACTGTCCCCAAATGTTCCATGTGTTCTTCCTCTGCCCTTGAGTAAACAAGGATATCGTCCACGAACACAAGAACAAACTTATTCAATTGATCCCTAAATACTATATTCATAAGATTCACAAAATATGTTGGTGCATTGGTCAACTCGAATGGCATGACCAACCACTCATAGAATCCAGATGGCATCCAAAATGTCGTTTTAGGAATACTCTCAGCTGCCACCCGGAGATGATGAAATCCTGTCGCGAGATCTAACTGGGAGAACACTCTCGCTCCATTCAACTGATCAAACAAATCGTCTATCCGTGGAAGAGGATATTTATTCTTCCTCGTCACCTTGTTAGCTCACGGTAGTCTACCCATAAACGAAGGGAACCATCGGCCTTAGCGGTGAATACAACTGGTGCTCCCCACTTAGGAACACTTCTTCTTTTAAATCCCTTCTTCAAAAGATTGCTTACTTGCACCCCGAGCTCTTACTGCTCCCTTACGCTATACGACGAAGTGGCATCACTATAGGTCTGGCATCTTTCACTAAATCAATCAAAGAAACTCGACCTTTCGGTGTGGTGGAAGTCCGGTCACTTCCTCGAAGATGTCCAGATACTCGCCAGCAATAGGAACATCTGACAACTCGTCATGCGGGATGTCGAGGGAATTTAGAAAACTAGTCATTACCCCATCATTAGGTAGGCCTTTGAACAGTATCATCCACCAATCGTCTGCTCTAACAGTCACCGAAGACTCCTCACAGTCTACAACCACCCCCGTTTCTTTGGAGCCAATCGACTCCCAAAATAATGCCAAACCTAGTAAAGCCCAAAGCAATCACAAGCAAACATACATCCATGACTCGATAAGACAAAATTTCGACAAATCATACTAAGGCTAGTCGAACCACCGATCAGGTTCGTCACAACTAAAGGTCTATCGACTCCCTCGGGTTCTAATCCCAAACTATCTACTAGGTCACTATATATGAAGAAATGGGAAGCCTTTATATCAAACAATACTCGAACAGGAACATCATAAATAGAAAGCATACCTTGGATAACGACATTCTTTCCTTTCTTCGCCGCAGTCGGTGCAATCGACAAAAAAGGAACAAAATTGATAGCATATGCTTCCACAATCTGCTTCTCTTTAGGAAGTTGTGGACATTTATCCTTGTGATGTCCCACTTGGCCGCAATCGAAGCACTTCATGTCCGCTGGTTTGCTCGACATTCTTTAGCATTATGGCCCTTCTTGCCATAGCTATAACACTCCACATTTTTCTTACTCTTCTTCTGACCAAGCCTAGCTTGGTTCCGCTTCCTCTTATTCTGCGAATTATTCTTGCCTCCACCGCTTGCTTGCGACTTTGGCTCTCCTGTAGATGCAATATCGACCTCGGTCTTTAGCTTAGGATAAAGGATCTCTGATCTCAATGCTTTCCCCACAATAAACTCGAATGTCTTATCTATATGGTTTATCATCCTTTCCCCCAAATATCCATCTAAGCCAGTTATGAACTTCTCGTTCTTTTTCTTGGAAGTATCAATAAGGGATAATCCATACTTCGATAAACTATCAAATTCAGCAATATATTCCGAGACTGCCCTACCATTCTGCTCAAGCACCAAAAAAAATCTAAATAATTCTTATTTCTGAGCAGTTGGGATGAACTTATCACTCAAGCGTGTCTTAAACTGATTCCAAGTAACTTGATCCTCAGGAGTAGCTGCATTACTAGCATTCCACCAATTCATAGCCCCTCCTTGCAACTGACGGGATGCTAGCTTTCTCTTCATTGCATCCTCGATTCCTAAATCCTCGAAGATGCGCTCACAGCTATCAAGCTGATCTTGAACTTCCGTAGCCGATTCCGTTCCGTGGAACGGCTTCCCAACATAACTAGTATAATCCATGTTAATCTTGGCGAAATCGGTCCTAGGCGCGTGCACTACTGCACCACCACCGTTAGCAGCATTGGGAACTGCCGCCTGAACATCCCTAATCATCTCTCTCATGAAGGTAGTAAACATTGTCCTCATATCAGGAGCATTCCTATTATTGGCCCCTGAACCCGTAACCCTCGTATATCGGCTCATCGTCTAATCTGTAAAGAGAAAATGATTAACCATCTCCATAGTGGTTCTAGTGCAGTGCGACATCATCCTTAGATATATTAATATTATATATATAGCATTTGAAAACAAAAATATCACAAATACACGCTCTCATATACGTATACTATCTCTCCCTGATGTCTTCCCCTAGGTTAACTACACAACCTAGAGCTCTGATACCAAATGTGATGGCCCGGCCGAACCAGCCGACATTTCCCTGAAATGCCTTGTGCCGATGTCCAACCAGCAAGGGACGGTCGGCAGAGGAAAAGGGGTTTGAAATGATGAATCATCAAGGAACCTATAGTACATTTCACAGCGCATAGAACAAAATATAATAATAACATAACTTTATATAAAACAGGCGAGACAGTGCATAAGCTGAAAACTAAACCATCATAGCAGCGGAAAATTCAAAATACAACTTATAATCCAAATCATCATTATTGCAACTTTTAAAACTGTCTCTAAAGCAAAATAGGAAGGTACACTACTAATGCCCAAAGTAGTGACCATCAACAACACAGGGAGAAAATTTGGGAATGATACTGTAAGCCTCTTGCTCGTCTCCGGACAACTACTCGTGCATAACCAGCTAACCTGTCTCTAGTCTGTTCGTTTTGGAGCACCCAGAGTAATAAGAAGTGACATAAAACTCTGGGTTAGATAAAAGTATGGTATGAGCAATAGCAGCAAAATAGAACAATAACAGGTATAAATAATCATACCTGAACCTGGACCTGCAGCCAAAGAGTTAGCACAACGGGATGTACAATACTCTAAGGTAACACTAACACATGGTATGAAAATAAAGGCGAGGGGTGTGCTTGTCATGGTGATAGCAAATATCAAACATAGCAGTCAACCTAACATTTCTCACCCAGTGTTAAAGTATACGATATCTACCACTTTGATCACCCAATTCCTTTACTACGATCACTCTGCCCCATGGAGTCATGACGGCTCCATTGCACTGATCCATAGCCACTAACCCTTTGCTATGTCCACTCTGCCCCATAGAGTCATGACAACTCCAGTGCACTGGCTCATAGCCCTGCTATGATCACTCTACCCCCATGGAGTCATGACAACTCCACTGCACTGATCCATAGTCGCTAATTCATCTCGTATTGGTGAGTCAAAGCTATAGACATCAATAACCCCTTTGCACACGTCCCACAACAAAGCCCAATCCATGAAGTTAACTCGTTGGTTCCCATCTGGATCTTGAGTACTACTTCCTATTTGGAATACCTTTGCATCTCGGGTTTTGGTCATCTTCATCCCGGTTCGATGTCCATTCGGTTCATGATCATCATATAGGCTCGCGTCCTCCATCGGTTCGTGAGTAGCTCTGGTTTGTGGCCACCAAGCTGTTCGGTCATGGTGCCACACTGGGTTCGGGTCGGCTCGTGGCACCGGTTCGGTTCGGATATGCAGGCATAGTTTATGAATGGCACTCCAGGTCGGGTTGAGCTCCTCGGTTTGGGATCGCCAAGCAATTTAAGGTCATGGTCTTCAAGTGAATGCCGATCGGTTCGTAGAACACGGGTCAGCTCGTGAGACCTTGTACGGTTCGGATCGTGGCGCCTTGGTCACGAATAGTTGTCACGATCGGGTCGGTCTGGAGGGGATGAGGCGGATCGTGCGGTGCTCCACAACCGGGTTCGGGACCCGATCCAATCCCCTTTTCCTGCACTGTTTTTCTACAACCTTTCCAGCGAATTATTTACGCCACATGAGGACATTTTCGACCATTTTATCTATTCTATGCAATCACAAATCATACCAAAAAGTCATAGAAACATGTATAATCAACCATAAACAGGAAAACGATGAATAATCATGTCAATATGGATCAAACATACCCAAAACCTGTGTTTTCCTCCTAATCACGTTTAGTCAAACCTAACATTAGGATTTGCAAAATATGCCCAAATTAACCCAAATTTCTAATAGAGGCATAGAATAATATTTTGGAATTTCTACATATTTTTCCAAATTTTTATAATGCATAATTTAGTTAATTAACTCTAATCACCCCTAATTAACCGTAATTAGTGAAAAACAATGCAAATCACTCACCTTAGCCACAAATAAAACTTTAGATCTAAAACTCTACTGTTTTGGCATGGTTTCTAATGCAACACAACAACTCCAACTCTGATTTGATGTTAATCTTCCTTGATTTGACGTAGATTTGGCTAATAAGTGATTAGAAAGTGATTTGGGAGTGATTTAGAAGGTGTATGCCATGGCTAGGGTTCAAAGGTTGAAAGTGGCGGCTGGAAAAATGATAAAAACTAATTTTCCAAACCCTATCAGCCTCTCCATAACCCTAATCCCGAAATGGGTTATGGACCTAGGTGCTAATCACCCTAATTAGACCCGGTTAAGCTGTTTTTCACGTTTCAAACGTTGTTTCAGCCATATCTCCCAAACGGTAAGTCCGTTTTACTAATTTGACCACTCTACGGAAAGGTAAACCATCATCTGAATCCAATGGAAGTGGTTTTAGGTCAAAACTCCTTACCAATCAAAAGTTATCGGCAAAACAAGATTCTCTAGGGGAAAAACGGTCATTTAAAAATCGGTAAAAATCGTGAACATGAGAAATGACCCCAATAGTCGTTCCCGAAAGTTACATGACCATACGACCTCATACGAAAATGAAATAATATTCTATGATCCTCCGATACATGGAATGCGGGTCGTTACATTCTCCCCCCTTAAGAAATTTTGCCCCCGAAATTCCTTAATCAAAACATACAATGGTATCCTGCATGCCTATCAGCCATACACAAACAATCAAACATACATGATAACACAACAAGTTTATCCTAGCATGTGGTTTACTAACATGGTAATAACTCTATCGCTATAAAAATCTTACCAGGCAAAGAGTTCTAAATATGACTTCCTTATGTTCTCCTCTATTTCCCAAGTACAATCATTCTCGTTATCACCCCACTGGATCCGGACCAGTCTCACCATCTTCCTTCGAAGTTGCTTCGTATTGTACTCGGCAATACAAATCGGGCTGCGGTTTCCAACCGCCTCGGGGTTTACATTGATATCATCTAACTGATCAGGTGAAATAGTTATATCCGGGTCGTGCATGAACTTCCTTAACTGGGAAACATGAAATACGTTGTGAACTCCCGCCATCTTGTCAGGTAATCCAAATTTATAAGCTAGATTCCCAACTTGCTTGAGGACTGGGAATGGACCAGCAAACCATGGTGCCAACTTGCCCCTCTTACCAAATCGAATCATGCTCTTTAACGGAGAAATCTTGGCAAACACCAAGTCGCCAACAGAGAATTTCAAGTCTCTTCGCCTTTTATCAGCATAACTATTCTGCCTGTCTTGGGCAGCCTTCATTCGCTGTTGGATAACCTTGATCTTACCTGAAGTTTCTCTTATCACATCTGGCCCAAGCATAATTTTTTTCATCGGTTTCCAGCCAACATGATGGTGAGTTGCACGGTCTTCCATACAAAGCTTCAAATAAGGCCATACCAATACTGGACTGCTAGCTACTATTGTATGCGAACTCAACCAGATGCAAATTGTCATCCCATGAATCTCCAAAATCCAATAGACAAGCTCTCAAGAGATCCTCTAATGCACGATTCACCCTCTCTGTTTGACCGTCGGTTTGAGGATGATATGCGGTACTAAGATAGAATTTTGACCCTAAAGCCTCTTGTAAGCTCTTCCAAAACCCACAAGTAAATAACGGATCTTGGTCACTCACAATACTTTTAGGTACTCCATGAAATCTCACTACCCACTTCATATACAGTTCTGCTAACCTAGTTGTTGTTCTATTTGACTTGACTGGTATAAACATTGCAATTTTAGTCAATCGATCCACATTCACCAATATCATGGCCTGATCTTGTCCTTGGTAAACCATCAATGAAATCCATTGAGACTTGTTCCCATTTCCACTCGAGAATTTCCAGTGGTTGTAACAAACCACAACGCTTCTTTTGCTCGGCTATAACAAGCTGGCAATTCATGCATTTGGATATAAACTTCCCAACGTGTCTCTTCATCCCTTCCCAGTAGTAGGTCTGCTTCATGTCTTGATACATCTTGTTACCACCAGGATGTATAGTCAGTTTCGAGTGATGACATTCTCTAAGCACTTCATCTCTCAATCCATTAACATTGGGTACAACTAGTCTCCTATTCTTCCGAAGCCATCCTTCTCGATCAAGACCATACTTGTTCATTCTCTTGTCGTCGATACCCATCTCCACCTTGGAGATGATTTCCAATAGGTTAGGATTGTCCCTCTGTTTGGAACCAATCTGCAAAATCAAAGTCGGTCTGATCGTCAAACTTGCTAACATAGCTGGATCTAATTTACACTTAGTTCTGAAATCATATCCAGCGATATACTCTAGTTGCTTCCATTCCAGAAACATAGCCCCCAAACTGGTATGTCTCCTACACAATGCATCAGCTACCACATTGCCCTTCCCGGGTGTGTATGCGATATTAAAATCATATGAAGCCAAGAACTCTAATCATCTCTGCTGACGGAGATTTAGATCCTTCTGAGTGAAAAGAGACTTTAACAATTTATGATTGGTAAACAACTTGAATCTTTCTCCCAAGAGATAATGTCTCCACATCTTCAATGCGAACACGATGACTGCTAATTCCAAATCATGGGTAGGATATTTTTCTCACGTGGTTTCAGCTGTCGACTAGCACAAGCAACAACCCTACCTCCTTGCATCAATACAACACCTAGTCCGGTACCACAGGCATCCGTGTATATCATCATCTCTTCATTCCCTTTAGGAATAACTAACACTGGTGCACATGTCAACATTTCATTTAGGCTCTTGAATGCATCCTCGCACCTTCCGTCCCAAGTAAAAGCTTGGTTCTTCTTGGTCAATTGAGTTAACGGTGCCGCTATCTGGGAGAAATCTTGGATAAACTTACGGCAATATCCAGCCAACCCCAAGAAGCTTCTCACGTCCGTTGCATTCTTGGGGGTAGACCAATCTTGCACCGTTGCCACCTTCGTAGGATCTACGACAATACCATTCTATGAAATAACATGGCCCAAGAATCTCACTTCCCTCCTCCAAAAGTGACACTTAGAAAATTTTGCTTTCAATCGGTGTTTTCTCAACACCTCCATCATATCCTCAAATGTTCCTTGTGTTCTTCCTATGCCCTTGAGTAAATAAGGATATCCTCCATGAACACAAGAACAAACTTGTTCATTGATCCCTGAATACCCTATTCATAAAATCCACAAAATATGCTGGTGCATTGGTCAACCCGAATGGCATGACCAACCACTCATAGAATCCAGATGGCGTCCGAAATGTTGTTTTAGGAATACTCTCAGCTGCCACTCGGAGCTGATGAAATCCTGTCACGAGATCTAACTAGGAGAACACACTCGCTCCATTCAACTGATCAAACAAATCGTCTATCTGCGGAAGAGGATACTTATTCTTCCTCGTCACCTTGTTCAGTTCACGGTAGTCTACACATAAACGAAGGGAACCATCGACCTTAGTGGCGAATACAACTGGTACTCCGCACTCAGAAACACTTCTTCTTATAAATCCCTTCTTCAAAAGATCGCTTACTTGCACCTTGAGCTCTCGCTGCTCCCTTGGGGCCATACAATGAAGTGGCATCACTATAGGTCTGGCATCATTCACTAAATCATTCCGAAACTCGATCTCTACGTGTGGTGGAAGTCCGGTCACTTCCTCGAAGATGTCCGGATACTCGCCAGCAATAGGTACATCTGACAAATCATCATGCGGGTTGTCAAGGGAATTTAGAAAACTAGCCATCACCCCATCACTAGGTAGGCCACCAAGCAGTACCCTCCGCCCATCGTTCGCTCTAACGGTCACCGAAGACCCCTCGTAGTCTACCACCACCCCATATCTTTGGAGTAAATCGACTCCCAAAATAATGCCAAACCCAGTAAAGCCCAAAACAAAGCAATCATAAGCAAAAATACATCCATGACTCGATAAGACCAAATTTCAACAAATCATACTAATGCTAGTCGAACCACTGATCGGGTTAGTCACAACTAAAGGTCTATCAACTCTCTTGGGTTCCAATCCCAGCCTATCTACCAGATCACCAGGTATGAAGGAATGGGAAGCCCCGGTATCGAAAAATATTCGAACAGGAACATCATAAATAGAAATCATACCTTAAATAACGACATTCTTTCCTTTCTCCGCCGCAGTTGGGGCATTCAACGAAGAAGGAACAACATTGATAACATATGTTTTCACAATCTGCTTCTCTTTAGGAGGTTATGGACATTTATCCTTGTGATTTCCGACTTGGGCGCAATTGAAGCACTTCATGTCCGCTGGCTTTGCTCGACATTCTTTAGCATGATGGCCCTTCTTGCCACAGATATAGCACTCAACATCTTTCTTACTCTTCTTCTGACCATCCTTAGCTTGGTTCTGCTTCCTCTTATTCAGCGAACTATTCTTGTCTCCACCGCTTGCTTACAGCTTTGGCTCTCCTATAGATGCAATAGCGACCTCGGTCTTTGGCTTAGGGTAAAGGCTCTCTGATCTCGATGCTTTCCCCACAATAGACTTGAATGTCTCGTCTATATGGTTTATCAGCCTTTCCCCCAAATACTCATCTAAGCCAGTTATGAACTTCTCGTTCTTCCTCTTAGAAGTATCAATAAAGGATAATCCATACTTTGATAAAGTATCAAATTCAGCAATATATTCCGTGACTGCCCTACCATTCTGCTTAAGCTCCAAAAAAATTCTAAACAATTCTGATTTCTGAGCAGTTGGGATGAACTTATCACTCAAGTGAGTCTTAAACTGATTCCAAGTAACTTGACCTCTAGGAGTTGCTGCTTTAATAGCATTCCACCAATTTATAGCCCGTCCTTGCAACTGACAGGATGCTAGCTTTCTCTTCATTGCATCCTCGATTCCTAAATCCTCGAAGATGCACTTACAACTATCAAGCCAATCCTGAACTTCCGTAGCCGATTCTGTTCCGTGGAACGGCTTCCCACCAAGACTAGTATAATCCTTGTTAAGCTTGGTGAAATGGGCCCTAAGCGCCTGCACTGCTGCACCATCACCGTTAGCAGCATTGATAACCGCCCCCTGAACATCCCTAAGCATCTCTCTCATGACGGTAGTAAACATCGTCCTTAGATATACTAATAGTGTGTGTATATATATAGCATTTGAAAACCAAAATATCGCAAATACGCACTCTCATATACATATACTATCTCTCCTTGATGTCTTCCCCTAGGTTAACTTTGCAACCTAGAGCTCTGATACCAAATGTGATGGCCCGCCCTGAACTAGCCAACATTTCCCTAAAATGCGCTGTGTCGATGTCCAACCAGCACAGGACGGTCGTTAGAGGAAAAGGGGTTTGAAATGATGAATCGTCAAGGAACCTGTAGTATATTTCACAATGCATGGAACAAAATATAATAATAACATAACTTGATATAAAATGGGCGAGATTGTGTATAAGCTCAAAACTAAACCATCGTAGCAGCGGAAAATTCAAAATACAGCTTATGATCTAGATCATCATTATTACAACTTTTAAAATTGTCTCTAAAGCAAAATAGGAAGGTACACAACTATTGCCCAAAATAGTAATCAGCAACAATACAGGGAGAATGTATGGGAATGATATGTGTAAGCCTCCTGCTTGTCTCCGGACAGCTACTCATGCATTACCAACAAACATGTCTCTGGTTTGCTCATTTAGGAGCACCCAGAGTAATAAGAAGAGACATAAAACTATGGGCCAGACAAAAGTCTAATATGAGCGATAGCAGCGAAATAGAACAATAACGTTATAAATAATCATACCTGAACTTGGACCTGCAGCCAAATAGTTAGCACAACGGGATGTACAATACTCTAAGGTAACACTAACGCATAGTATGAAAATAAAGGGGAGGGTGTGCATGTCATGGTGATAGTAAACAAACATAGCAATCATCCTCACATCTCTCACTCAATGCGTAAAGTATATGATATCTACCACTTTGATCACCCAATTCCTTTGCTACGATCACTCTACCCCCATGGAGTCATGACGACTCCACTGCATTGCTCCATAGCCACTAACCCTTTGCTATGTCCACTCTACCCCATGGAGTCATGACAACTCCATTGTACTGGCTAATAGCCCTGCTACGATCACTCTGCCCTATGGAGTCATGACAACACCACTGCACTGATACATAGCTGTTAATCCGTCTCTTCATGGTGAGTCAAAGCTATAGACATCGATAACCCCTTTGCACACGTCCCGCAGCGAAGCCCAATCCATGAAGTTAACTCATTGGTTCCCATCTGGATCCTGGGTTCTACTTCCTATTTAGACTACCTTTGCATCTCGGGTTTTGGTCATCATCATCCCGGTTCGATCTCCATTCGGTTCGTGGTCATCATATATGCTCGGGTCTTCCATCGGTTTGTGAGTAGCTCTGGTTCGTGGCCGCTATGCGGTTCGGGTCATGGTGCCTCACTGGGTTTGGTTCGGCTCATGGCACCGGTTTGGTTCGGATATGCATGCACGGTTCATGAATTGCACTCCAAGCCGGGTCGACCTCCTCGGTTCGGGATCACCAAGCGGTTCGGGGTCGTGGTCTTCAAGTGAAAGCGGATTCGTTCGTAGAACGCGGGTCAGCTCGTGAGACCTTGTCCGGTTCGGATCGTGGCGCCTTGGTCATGAATATATGTCACGATCGGGTTGGTTTGGAGGGGATGGGGCAGATCGTGAGGTGCTCACTATTTCCTGCAACTTTTCCAATGAACTATTCACGCCACACGATGGCAGTTTCGACCAATTTAACTGTTTTATGCAATCTCAAATCATACCAAACAGTCATAGCAACATGTATAATCAACTATAAACACCAAAACTATGAATAGTCATGTCAATATGGATCAGACATACCCAAAACCCGTGTTTTCCCCTAATCATGTTTAGACAAACCTAACATTAGGATTAGCAAAATATGCCCAAATTAACCCAAATTTGTAACAGATGCATAAAATAATATTTCGGAATTTCTACATATTTTTCCAAATTTATATATAATTTCGTTAATTAACACTAATCAACCTTAATTAGCCGTAATTGGTGAAAAACAATGCAAATCACTCACCTTTGCTACAAATAAAACTTTAGATCCGAAACTCTATTATTTTGGCGTGGTTTCCAATGCAACACAGCAGCTCCAACTCTAATTTGATGTTAATATTCCTTGATTTGACGTAGATTTGGCTAATAAGTTATTAGAAAGTGATTTGGGAGTGATTTAGAAGGTGTAGGCCATGGATAGGGTTCAAAGGATGAAAGTGGCAGCTGGAAAAATGATAAAAACTAATTTCCCAAACCCTATCAGCCTCCCCAAAACCCTAGTCCCGAAATGGGTTATGGGCCTATGTGCTAATCACCCTAATTAGGTCCGGTTAAGCTGTTTTTCACCTTCCAAACCCTATTTCATCCATATCTCCCAAACGGTAAGTCCGTTTGACTAATGTGACCATCTACGAAAAGGTAAGCCATCATCTGAATCCAATGGAAGTGGTTTCAGGTCAAAACTCCTTACCAATCAAAAGTTAAAAGCGAAACAAGATTCACCAAGGATAAAATGGTCATTTAAAAATCAACAAAAATCATGAACATGGGAAATGACCCCAAAAGTTACACGACCATACAACCTCATACGAAAATGAAGTAAATATTCTACGATCCTCCGTTGCATAGAATGCAGGCTGGTCGTTACAGTATATGATGACAAAGTGGTCGAAGTAAGTGAGTATTTACTGAACCTGGTTTAAGTACAGGGCGAGTCGTCCCCCTTAGCTTGATATTCCCCTTGCACTTGACGCTCGATGAGTTGTGAATCGGAGAAAATTTGGATGGTCTTTAGTTTGAGCTCGATTGCGATTCTAAGTCCAGCTATCAAGGCCTCATATTCCGCGTCGTTGTTGGTAGCAGGGAAATTTAGCCTTAGCACATAGTATATCGGGAGTTCTTCGGGGGTGATGAGTACGGCTCCGACCCCGAAGCATTTGCTGTTGGAGGAGCCGTCCATTAACAATTTCCATTGAGCATTAGGAGCTTCAGTGTTCTCCACAGGGGTCTCCTTGGGGGTAATGAATTCCACTATGAAATCAGCGAGAGCTTGTCTGAGGATGGCTCGGCGGGGGATGAGGGTTATCTCTAATTGGCTTAGCTCCATACTCTACTTCAATAGCCACCCAGATGCCTCGGGTCGCTGTAGGACCGTTCGTAACGGCTGGTCAGTGAAAACCTTTATGGGATGAGACTGGAAGTATGGTCGAAGCTTCCAAGAAGAAATCAATAAGCAAAACCCATGTTTTCCAGCTTTGGGTAGTTCTTTTCAGCACCCGTCAATCGTTTTCTTATGTAGTGGACGGGTAGTTAGACGCGGTCCTCAATGTGTACCAGTGCTGAGCTGATTGCCTGCAAAGAAACAACTAAATAGACATATAAGTCCTCGTGGTCCATGGGCTTAGATAAGATAGGTGGTCGCTCTAAGTGATTCAGAAGGTCCCCGAATGCGGAAACGCATTCTTGGGTCCACTCAAAGTTGTGTTTTCCTTTTCGAAGTAAATCGAAGAGAGGAATGCACTTGTCGGCAGCTTTTGAAATGAACTGACTTAAAGCGATGACCTTTCCGTTTAAACTTTGAACATTGTTGATGTTCTTGGGGATTTGGATATCCCGAATAGCTTGGATTTTTTCTGGGTTGGCTTCGATTCCCCGGGAATTGACGATGAAACCTAAGAATTTTCTTGAAGCGACTCCAAAGGAGCACTTCAGAGGATTGAGTTTCATGTCGTACCGACAAAGGATATCGAAAATTTCCGAGAGGTCATGGATGCGGTCGCTAGACTCTTTTTCTTTGACAACAAGTCGTCCACGTACACCTCAATGGATTTCCCAATTTGGTTTTTAAAGAGCCTATTAACCATTCGTTGATGAGTGGCGCGGGCATTCTTGGGGCCAAAGGAAATGACGCGATAACAGTAAATCCCAAGTTCTGTTATAAAAGGGGTATGACCCTGGTCGCGCAGATTCATCGGTATTGGATTATAGCCTGAGTAGGCAACCATGAAAGATAGTAGTTGGTATCCGACGGTTGAGTCAACAAGTCGGTCGATCTTCGGGAGCGAGAAGCTGTCCTTGGGCCATGCCTTGTTTAAATTGGAGAAGTCGACGCATGTTCGCCATCTACCATTGCCTTTTTTGACCAGGACTGGATTGGAGACCCATTAGGGGTAGTTGGCTTCGCGAATAAAGTTGTAGTTGAGTAGACGGTCTACTTCTTGCTGGAGTGCTTTGGACCTTTCAGGTCCAAAGAAGTGATGCTTCTGCTTGATTGGAGGCATTGTGGGATCGATACTTAGACAATGGAAAGCGACTTTGGGATTTGTGCCTTTCATATCGTAGTGAGTTCATGCGAACACATCCAAATTTTGCTTTAAGAAATCTACAAGATCCTCTTTAATTGTGCGATGGAGTTGTGATCCTGTCTTCAGTACCCTTGATGCATCGTCGAGATTAACTGGAATATCCACTATAGGTTCGACCGGAGTAGCCCTCTCGTGTCCGGGCTCTTCGTCCTTCTGTGGGTCGAGATCATCAGAAAGACGACAGTAGTGCCTGAGCCAAGGCTCAGACGCCGCTGGTTGCTATGCTGAGATAGTCTTGGCACAAGAAGGTGCGAACACGATTTAGCCCTTATCCTTATTGCACGCATATTTCCTTTCTATTGCATAACATTCTCTGGCATTTACTTGGTCTCCTCTTACTGTTCCAATCCCGTTTTCTATTGGAAATTTCATTAGGAGAGACCATGGCGACATGCAAACCCGAAACTCTATGAGGAAAAGGCGTCCAAGGAAAGCGTTGTAGGGGAGTCGATGTCTATAACCACGAAAGTGAGGATTCGAACCCGGCTCCAATCCCCCTCGCCTAGTTCCACAGGTAAATCGATCATTCCTACCGGGCAATTAGAAGCCCTATTGAAGCCGTGGATAATGGATCAACATGGCTTTAAGTCATTTGTCTCCAGCTTCATCTGGTCATAAGTAGCTTTAAAAATGATGTTGACCGAGCTTCCTGAGTCGATTAACACCTTTCGGACAGAAGCGGCACCGATCTGCGCCGTGATAACTAGTGGATCGGTGGTCGGGATTTCTCCCCTAGTAGAGTCTCCTTCGCGGAAAACAATGTCATCCCACATGGTTTTTGGAGCTTGGCTGGGACGGATTCATTGGGAGCGGAGCAAGCTTCATAAGTAGCATGCTTTATGGAACTCACATACTCTTCCATTTTCCAAAAGCTGTCGTTTGTGGGGTAAGGTCCGCCACATATAGTGTTGATCACGATCCCTCGCCTTGGGTTAAACAGACCTGGAGCCATCTTGGCGAGCGCCGGAGGCTTTGAATTTGTCTCGGGAGGAAAGGGTTCTTGGACATATTGCTCAAGTCTTCTCTCACGGATGAGCTTCTCGATTGCGCCCCTAAGCAGGCGGCACTTATTGGTATCGTGTCCATACACGTCGTGGTATCGACAGTACCTCCCCGTATTTTTCTCGTGGTCTGTTGATTCTCTGGTGCATGGTTTCTTGTATGGTAACGTGTTGCATGTCTCTAAGTAGATTGTCTCTAAGTCTTCATTTAATGGGGTGTAGGTCTCAAAAGCGCGGTGAGGGCCAGGTTTCCTCGACTCCATCAGGGCCTGATCGTGGTTTCGGCCACCCTTGTACCATTATTTGGTCTTTATCTGTAGGGACCTGCCCCCTTGTTCTGATTGAAGGGCTCTCCGGCTTGTTTTCCTCTAAGGTTGTTATTTGGGGTGTCCGCTTGGGGGTCGTTGGGACGACTTGTTTCGGAGATTCAATTCCATCTTGCCTCCTCTTGGCATAAGTGCTGCCCTGCTTTCTCATAGAAGGCATCGAGGCTTTTTTAGCTGCTTCTGAATGATCCATGCGCCGAATTCAAAAGTTGTAAGGACACTTTTTGCTAACTAAAAGAGTATGGTGCGAGGGTCCGGATCCTCGACCTCGACGAGGGCAATGTTGAACCGGGAAAGGTAGCTTTTGAGCGGCTCGATGGGTCCTTGGTATAGGTTGGACAGAGTAAGGGTATTTTTTGGAGTCGGGATATGCACCCTGAATTGCTTGACTAGTTTTGTCGCTAGCTGGTCAAAGTTGTTGATGGAATCAATGGGGAGGCGAGAGAACCAAAGTAAAGCGGTCCCGGATGGGAAGACTGAGAAGCACTTGCATTTGACTGGATCATTGCCCCGACTTGAATCCATTTTCCATTCATACCGGTTCAGGACAGCACAAGGATCAGCGGATCCATCATAGAGCGGCATCTGTGGCATGTTGAAGCATCGCGGCCACCTGGCCTCGTTTACTCTCTTGTGAATGGATTACGCCTATTGTGGGCCTCCCATGAGTCATGTACATTCCCTCGCATTTCCCTCATGATTCTTCGGATCATGTCGGAAAGGTAAGTTGGATGGGGATCCGCCATTGGGACCCATGGATTTTGGTGAGGTTCGGGAGTTCTGTTGCGAGGACGTCTTCTATGATGGATGTCTGGGTCGTCTTCTATGCAGAACCTGTTCTAGAAAGGTGCAGGCCGCTGGAATAGTGGGTCTATCATCTCGATGGGAGACCATTGGATCTTGATGAGGAAGGGGTTGGTTGGTAAGACCCGGTCCGTTGTTGATGACCAAGCGAAAGGGATCTCGGTAACGTGCCCCTTCGCTACATGTTACTGTAGTTCGGTCGCCGTTGCCGTCTCCATTGCTGTTGGCGTAGCCATGGTCGAGGGTGTTGGTGCGGACGACGACATTGTTGATGAGACTAAATCTCCTTCTTTGATGTGATACCCTCGACTCGGAAGAGGAAGTTTCCGAGATAGTTTGTTGGGGTCGAGCGTTGCTCCGAGTTAGTTGAAGTCGAGCAACGATGCGCTGACTTTCTTGAAGTTGTCGCATAAGGTCTATGTTATTACTTAATGCTTGATTAAGCTCGACCGCTGTGTTCTCATATTTATCATTAAGCGTGCCGATCTGAGCTTGTGTGGCGGAAGCTTCGAGGTCCACAATAGGAGGGACGTTTTCATTAGTGGCCGAGATGTTCGTCGTTGTGTTTGTTGGGATGTCCCGGCCTCGGCAGCAACTGAAGAGCCGATCAATGCGTTCTTTGGTCTCTTTACCATCGTAAGCGGACTTGTTGGTAGGTTTTGCAAAGGAACCTCAAGCTCGTCGAAGTCGAGACGACAACATGCGACAAAGACGCAAATCCGAGATTTCTCAGTGAAAGCACCAAATGTTGGCGGCAAAAAATGTTGTAAACACCAAAGATTCCAATTACTAGAAATTATTAATTTGGTTGTGTAGACAAGATCGGAAAGCGGTAAATAACACGAGAGATTCATAGTGGTTCTGCTTGGGGAGGGGCCTACGTCCACTTTGAAGAGCCGTCAGAATTTTATTGATGACACAAAGTTAGAAGGTCAAGACCATCACATGACATCTCCTTTTATTCATCTCTAAGCTTATATGATGTCATAATTATCATATATTTAATATATTAGGAAAAAGACACTTTTGCCCGTCTTCTTCCTCAAATGGGAGATACCATTAAAGTAGCTCTCTAGAGGTCTTGAGCTCACAAATTCCAACCCTTTTGAAGTGTGTGGCCATGGGCTATTTATATGACATGGGTTAGGTAGGAGTAGGTAAAAATAGAGGCAAATACCCAGAATTTCGCACCTGGCGCTTGCGCCTGCGCATATTTCGTGCCTGGCCCTGGGGTGCGAATTTTGCACCCTGCAGGTATGAATTTCGCACCCTGCTGGGTACGAATTTCACACCCTTTAGAGGTGCGAAATTCGCACCCCGGGGGGTACAAAGTTAACATCTTTTAGGAGTGGGAAGGCCATATGCAAGGGTGCATGAGGTCTTGATGTTCGAGCTCGCGACTCCTGGGAATTCGAAGCCTTGGCTTGGAAGTGTGATAGCGATGTTGCGAGGCCCTTGGCGGTGTGATTCCTTTTCAACCTTGCCTCCTTTTCTCCTAAGCGTCCTTCCCGACCTTAACTCTATGCGCTGGGTTGAGTTGAGCATGTCCTATGTACTTTTGGGAACCGGACCAAAAGATCGATGCCCTTATGATCGTGTAACCTATGCACTGATACCAAATGTAACAACCCTCCTGGAATGGGCCTAAATTTCGACCTAGAAAAAGCCCATCGAAACTTTGAGCCATTCTAAACGGGTCGTTGGCTCCTATACGGATTACATTTGCACTGATAATATACAAAGATATACTTCGAATGGAAATTTCACACAGGGGAAAGAGATAATATAATAAGGAAATAAGATGCACCAATAATTTAAAAATTACAGAAATACAACAGTCACAGTTACATCTGCTCAAGGGGTACATCGAACAGTTCATTCTCACAAGTTTCTAGAAGAAGTAAAGAAATAACTACTAATAATATCATAATAACTTCGTCTTTTTCTTCAGCTCAAGTCATAATTTTTTCAATATTTTTACCCCATCTACTGACCTGTTAGATATGTTAAGGAGGATGGTCAGAACACAAAGTTCTGTGTGATTGAAATATGGTGTTACTTAAGGTCCACACCCTATATTTTTAGCAGGAAAATATGGTGTTACTTAAGGTCCACACCCTATATTTTTAGCAGGTTACATATGTCAAGGTATGTCTACGCAGCACAGAAGATTTACAAACATAAATTATTTAACCAATGAGGTGGATATCCAAGTCAATTTCTCTTTAATGTTTTTAGGGTAGGGACCCAACGAGATGGACATTCTCAGTCACATATGGCCTTATTAAAGGTGAATTCTTATGATCTCTTATAACCCTGAGGCGGAACCTATCCCCTTAAGACCTCGTCCTAATACGTTAACGTTCTTAAGTATAAACTCTCAATTGTAATGCGAGTAGTAATATTGTTAACGTTACCACTTAACTGATATTATGGTAGGACACCTATGTCGCTTAAGACTTCCCATAGACAGTTGGTGGTCATGCAACGGCCACATATCTTTAATATACAATTCATGCCCCTAGTTAAATCCTTACAAGCTTCTAGAGGAAGTGGACACCCCCGTGAACTACCATACTCCATTATTGTTTTTGTCTAACCACTTTTAGAGAAAGAGGACCCAAAGACTCACTTCAAATATAATAAGGGTGGTTCCCATTACTTTGGTCCCTCTCCAAGGAATAAATCTTCGGAGGGATCCCAGTCCTAACTACTTAAGACCCTAACTAGATAAAAAGAGACTCAACCACTTAAGACCTTCTCAAGGTGTAGTAAACCTGCCAATTTTCACATGCAATAGACTTATATATATAGTTATACACACACACACACACACACACACACACATTAGACCTCTCACACTAAACCGTACGTCGGATATGTGGTCGGTTTCGGGCAAGCTTCTACTACAAGTTGGTTTAACCTTGTGTCTAGTGTACTAAGTTTTTGAGTGGCCCATGATACCTAGACATCTCACATTAAGTGGGCCTACTTGTGGTTGCTGGATTGTCGATCGGTTCCGGGTAGATTTCTTCCACAAATAGCAACTAACTTCGTGTCTATGTGTCAGTATTAACATATAAAGTCATTCTATATATACACACACAAGCAATCAATATGTATTTATATATAGGGACATTTCAAATTCGAATTCTAGCCTAATCGCATTTATTACTCTAATACAACGTTAATTACGTTTATATAAGTATAATAATTATATCGCCTAAACAACATAAATATTCGTATGAACGAGAAAACGTTCTAAAGAGGTGACAATTTGTTAATTTATCCAAATCAAGGTATACAGGTTAAATTTTCCATATCTCTACCGCTACAATTTAGGCATGATGACATAATAACAATTAAACAAATAGCAGTAAATGGAAAATATACATACGTACCAATTTCAACTTGCATCCTAGACTTATTGGAATGATTTCAGCACTGGATTAAAAATAGAGTTTTACATACACTTATACATGTATGTTTATAATTTCCAGTTTATATAATTCATCCCTTTTTTGGTGTTATGCACATAAATATGTTTACATATGACATGTTTCAAATATGAATACGTTTGGAATCAAAATAGAATCCAAACCCAATAAAATAATGAAATACCTAAATTTAAACCCCTTTAGGTTACAATCAAATGTTAATAAAGGTGAATTACATAAAATATAAACAATGGTAGCAGCACCCCTTTTCATTTTTAAATCGATATTAAAATCAACAATCCACAAAACTCAAATAATCATGACAATTCATATGCAAATAAAATAAAGTAATTGGGAGTTTTGGTATTTTTGTTATGAATTTCCAAATCCTCCTAGGCATATCTATCAACATGATAATCTAATAAAAAAATGAACATGCCTAAATAAATGATATTTCACTCACGGATCTTGGGAAGAATAAACAGGAATCTGTAGTAGATCTAGATATATGCTTGATCTTTGCGGGAAACATGCTCCAACAATTCTCCTAATATATATATATATATATATATATATATATATATATATATATATATACAAGAAACATGTATTAGAATATTATATACATATATTTGTACCAAATTCTAGAATACTAGACCTATATGAATTATAAGAGAGAGAGGTTAAGAATAGGATTCGAGGAATATGAGAAATCCTTAACCTTTTCTTTTATTTTCTCTGGAATTTAGTAATGGCAAAGAGGCAAAATGGGGGCAGGGATAAGAAATGGTATGGACTCCATAGTGTGATATGAGGGGCTATATATAGTTGCCCCGTGTGAGCGTAGATTGTTGGATTAGTTGGATTTAATCTAGGTGTAATGGCCGGCAAATCCGTACTATCCGATTTAACTACATACATCACACATCCATCCCAAATTGCACAAAAATACGAATCATTATTAGAAAGAAGTTAGAGGATGAGGAATAGAAAGAAAGATATATTTGAATAGAAGAAAACGAAGATCACAAACTCATAGCGGAACGAATAAAATATATTAGGTAACATAAAATTTGAAATACAATTCAGTAACTTTATATACATACCATCATCACAGCACAACAACTATTTATGGAACAATTATAAACACCTGTTTCCAGATACAACATAGTACACAACGGAAATATGATAGTCTATACCTAACTGGTGAAGCCTCCTGCTTCCAGCTCTTCCAAGTGAATCTGGAAAATCCCGACTACTTGACTGCTCATAGAAATTTGGGCACCCAAGGGTTTAGGGAAAACAAACAAAATAAACTCTAGGTCAGTAATGGGACTGGTGTGAGTAAACTCCAATCATTTGTTTAACTTTAAAAATCCTTTCGAAAGAAATGATAATCGTAGGACCGATCCACACATAAACACGGACGGTTTTTACCTTACGATAACCCAAAATATTTTTGATATCAAATCCAGTGATATTATAATAATGTCTACATCAAATAAATAGAATCTAACGGAATTCTTACATCTCGCGCTCCATATATAATATAAAACCAAAAATCGCAGGGCGCTTATTAGTGATTGGATTTCCAACATGACAAGGTATGGAACCACCTTCCGATAGTGTATCTCTAGACGGAAATACACTGGGTTCAACAAGAACATCTTGCAACCCGGCCCACACATGACCGACCACTCATTTCGCTTGAGTGTATCGAATGTATATCAACAACGGTTGGGATCAACAACCGTTTCCCGAAAAGGGACAACATCGATAGATTAAAGAAGTAAAAGGAATTTCTCTAGATAGGTGATTATACAACCTAATGGGAGCGACCCACATAGCCATGCTGCCTGCCCGATTTTTGTCATTTCCCGGTTGTTGAGGCCTGAGGCAATGATTACTTTCCATTCATTGATAGCATGATCACTTTGAATGCCACATTGTCAGATCCGTTAATCATTAAATTTATTTGCACAAATATATTTTTGGATATTATGCTAAGAGAATAAATCCTCTGCCACCATATATATTTATACAGACCAACATATTCAATCATTGGAAGTACTTTGTCAGACATTCGTCCATTTACGTTCGTTCTGGGATTGAACGAAACCGAAGGCACAATTTCTATTAATAGAAAAAGTCCTCGCAATTTACTCCGTCTTCGATTATCTTCATATTATATGATTCGCAACGCTACTGCCAATATGGAGTGGTTCATGGATAATAATCCAACAGGTCTCTCCATATTGACAATGATATTGGCAAACACTTCGATAGTCGGTTATTTAACTATCGAAGAAAAACAAACATCCATTTAAACCATCAAACAAATCACTGGGCCTTTTAATTAATATTTCATTAATTTAAAATATTCCTCCATTTCCTTATCAGTATTCATTAACACGATATTTTTGATAATCATCTTGGCCACTTATGCTATTTGGTAAACATTTCCGTATATCGTCTTCTTTTATTTTCTATACTTAGAAAATATCTTCTGTTCACAATTGGAAAATATTCCTGTTACTTATCTCTTTCCCAACCATTCATTTATATACTTAGGAAATATTTATTGTTACATTTCCAAAATTTCCCTTACTTGGGTTAAAACAAATGTTATGTAAAACATCGCTACAACAACTCAAAATACTGCATTCAACTAAATTTCTTTAAACACTTCTCTTCTAGACTGAATCTTGCTATTTATCAGCTAATAATGAAATCAATCGAGTTGGGGTATAATTACCTCTCAGACCTTGACTGAAAATATTATTAACTTCAAAACAGACAAGACCGCTAATTCGAATAATCTACACCATATTAAACCAATTTTCCATTTCTAAAACATATATACATTTCCCTTTCTATTTTTACCAGATTTAATTATAGATTTCCTTTTTATATAATATTCTATTTTTAAGTTTGTTTCCTTATCGAATTCTATATATATCGATACATTGATTTCCAACTATCAAATTTTCTTAAAAATATTCTAACTCCTTAAATTTTCGGAAAATTTCGCCATAACGTCCTTTGTACCGGCAAATAGTTCAAACCTCAACTCGCATCTCTAGGCCCTTTCCATTCAAAAAGAAAATCAAAAAGCCAAGTGGCTTGCCGATACGGCGCATAAAATCTCATATGGAATTAAAACGTGTACCTTTTTGTCGGGCACACAAATTATAATCTCTTCATATACTTCATTCCAAACTTGCTTAACACATATCAAAATATTCCAATTTGGTTTCAACTCAATCCATTCGTCTTAACTTAATTCGCTAATTTATTTTCTAATTAGCTATTTTGCCTATTCCACTTCTTTGTTTGAGCATAAAATGTTCAAATAAAATATTACTTGATTATAAACAAATTGAATTCCATTTTCAATTGAACTTTCCATTTTGATTTTGAAGATAAATTTCCAAATCGAATTCACTTTTTCAAAAACCCAATTTCAATTCAAAAATCTTATTAACTAATTATTATTCAAATCAGTTAATTCTATTCAATAATCAAAAATATGATTTTTGTTTCAAAAATCAATCCATTACTCCACTTGAGTTCACATATATTTTACAACTCAAATCTGAAATTTACTAAATAGAAATTCAGATTTTATTCGCTTAAAATCCTTTTATAAAATTAACTAAACCGTTATGGTTTTTAAATGGTTATGGCGTTGTTTTTCTGAAAATTTGATTTTGACATAACTCTAAATCTATTCGACAAAATCCAGATTTTTCTCCTCCATTAGAAAACTATTATCTAATTGGTCCTGATGATTCTTGTTTCAAAGAATTGCGACTTAATTTGGGTTCTATATACTCAATTGAAGTTTGAAACGCCAATTTACGAACTACCGTGCTGCGGTAAGTTCGTTTTTAATTATGATTAAATACAAACTTTAAAGTTAATTTATAAATAAATTTCAACACCCTTCTAATATATTTTAATCTATTTTAAACCAATTTTCCTAATCTCCCTCAATAGTTCTGATTATCCCTAATCATCGATTATTTCTTAATTCAGTTATAAATTCATTTACAACTCGATCTGCTATGTTAAATTCCAATTTCCTTTGGAATTAAATAAAATTCAATATTTTCGAGTTCCAATTATAAACCATTTTGATTTATATTAAATTCCGTTCATATTCCGAATTCCAGAATAAATTCTATCGTTCCATTTCCGAAACGTTTTCCAATCCCTTTTTAAATTAATATTTGAATTCAAAATGCCAAATATATTTAATGATAATTATCACACCCTATTTATAAACATCATTTATAAATTTCCCTTTCTTGTTTTATATATACTGAAACAAGTTCTCATTTCAAAACCCTTTTGAAATGATATTCCTATTGGAATATTTTATTTTTTTACAACTTATAAATAAAATTGTAGAATCTATTTTCATATTTAATTTCAGTTTCTATCTAATACAAATTTAATACCCTTTATGGAAATAATTTGGTTTTATAAATTCGATATAGTCGAATTCATTTCATAAATCCATTTGGATTTATTTCAATTCAACTTACATTCCGAATATCAGAATAAATTTCATCGTTTCCCTTTTAACATAATTCCTAATTCATTTTAAATTCATATTTGAATTTAAATATTTTAAATTATCCAAATGATAATTTTTCACTTTATTTATAAACATCGTTTATATTACCTGTTTATATATTTAAGCAAGTCTCATTTCAAATTCATTTGAAATTATAATTACTACTTTGGAAAAATAAATTTTCCTTTTTAAGTTCACACTTGTTTTTACATTTTCCCAATTATCCAATGATAATTCATTTCTCTTCATTTATAAACAACGTTTATAAATGAACTTCAATTCAAATGAAAATCATTCCATTTTATTTATAAACACCGTTTATAAATTTATTCCAATTCCCTGACTATTTAATTTATAAACATCGTTTATAAATTTCAATACTTCCATTTCCTGTATTATTTAATTTATAAACATCGTTTATAAATTTCAAAACTTGTTTTAGATTAAAAACAAGTTAATATTTTTATAGCCCATTCAAAAATCAAATTCTATTTTTAAAATAGATTTCCCCTTTTAAATCTCAAATATCCTTTTCACGATATTTTTATATAGCAACATTTTGGCCTCAGTGATATTTAACAATCAAACCACTCATTTATCAATCAACACATCATATATGATAATATATGTGAAAACAAACAAATAAAAATATTTTGAGGAATCCAGTTGGAATCCTCCAACTTGTTTTCCTGCATCCACAGACGTTAGTCAACAAAAATAATACCCATCCTGCTTCGAGGCAGGATAACGCGGTATAGAAGGTCATCCACTATCATAGCATGGAGCGTATAGGGTCATCCGCTAATGATACTGCAGGCATCCGCTAATGGTACTGCGGGAATCTAACCAATCACCAATATATATACATATATATAAAATAGCAACAAACACAAATCCTACATAACTAATATATTTTTAACAGCCAAATAATATTTTAATGCAAGCAAACAACCATCAATTATTTTTATTGTCTAAAAATAATTCTAAATAAATAAATTGAGTGGGATTTACTCACCTTATTTTATTTGCCGGATATCGATTTGTTTTCGATCAAAATTTCACTCCATTTTATTTCAATTCGACTGTTGGGTAGCTACTGCTGATATGGTTCCAACTTATTGGTTTCGCCAAAATCTGATAATACATGGAGAACATATTCATGTTCTAATTAATTTAAATGAATTTAAATTAACTACATTAACTAATGAAACTCTATTAATATAAATTACCGGATTTTTCTCTAATGCAACTCAAGGTTTCATTCCCAATATCATTGCAAAGTATTCATCGTTGTTATCCCATCGCAATTCGTTTTTGTGAAAATTCTGATCACAAATGAATTAAATATACAAGTTATAAATTATGAAAGTTAATTGTTGTAACTAATTAAAATATAGAATTGATTACCTTAAATCCGTTTTAATCCCTTCTTCTTTCAATTGCCAAATCTTGCTTAGACTCCAATCTGTCTTCATTTTTACTGATTTTGCTTCTGCCCGATGGGATTCTCCACAAATCCCAAATCATTCCCAGATCTGAAAATCAATTCCGCACAGGCTCGAACGGCACATCTCCCCGCTGCCGAACTTTCCCAGTTGACAGTTCGAACCTCCAACCTTCCCTGTCGATAACCCCTTCTAGTTTCAACTCCAGTATTTTTTTGCATCAAAACATCATCACTTCACACTGTATCGAACACTATTTCAACATCATAAATTGTTATCAAACTCCCCGTTGTGCCACTGTCGTGCCTAGTAGTACATCCTCAACAAATTCAAACTCCAAATCGCAGTACCTGATTTCCATCGCAGCCTCTGAATAACGACACCGATCCTCATCTCTTCACTGTAAATTTTGAGTGCCTCCACCGTTGTTGAACTGGGTCTTCGAGATGATGCATGTAATCGTGACTCATGCAAAAGCTGCGCTGACCCAAAAATCAGAAATTCCCAAATCGGAACTCTCCGCGTTTCACAGTCAAAAACCTGAAAACAAAATCGCATATCGTTTTTAATGGTATTGGAGTGGAGAATTTGGGTATAGAAAACCGGTGAATTAAACTATTTCAATTTCGAAAATAATGGAGAACGGAAATCTTAAGAGGAGGCAAGGGATTTATCACGATATAAAGAAGGATCAACCACTTTAAATATAAAGCTTTCGATTTTATTTTCCAGAGGAATGAACGGTGTGAACCTTAAAAAGGAGAGAATAATGGAGTGTTAGTGTGATTATATAGAAGGAGGGAAACTTGAGCATTAAGGAATAGGCCTGCGTGAGGTACACTATAGGTTATAGGTTAAGGTACAATATAATTAATTTCGATTAGACTTCATAATTAACACGATTTGATATATAGAGATTTTCAGTCTATTTAAACAGATATCGATTTGATCTCATGCTTATCTACTAAAACAATATCGAGGTCCATTACTTGAAATTACAAACCTATATTTTCACGTACCGACTAACATTATAATGTTATAACGCTATTTTGAATTTAATGAAATAGATTGTACAATTTAATTTGAATGTATATACAATATCCATATTAAATTGATATAATTTAAATTCAAAACAATTTATTCTTTGATAATAAATTATTATTATTATCGTATAAATTCAAACAGAATTTAATTTCATCATCTGAATTGTTTTGATTCAGTTTTATCTTTGAATTGAATTATTTCAGATCCCGGTATTATGATAATCATATGTATATTCGAAATAACTTGTATGTCGATTATTAAATCGGTAATTCAATATAAAATATCATTTATATTATCAGTTAAATATTTAAATCCATATTAAATATTTAAAGTAAATCGACCAAAAATCTGGGTCGTTACACTGGGCCTTTTATTTGTATATATCCTCTCTAAAAAAACCTAACCATATAGATTTATTGGGTTATCCAGCCACTAGGCGGTCGACCAACGATCGACACCCCTCAGGGGGAGGGAGTCGACCCCCCGGGGCTGGAACACTCAATAAATGTGCGTGCTGAGGTGTTAAATTTAACTAACACATTCCTTAATCTCTTAACATTATTCCTAATATACAATATCCTTTGTCCCTCATGATCTTTTCTTCAATTCAAATTCTTCCTCTTTATATTGAATTTATTTTGGACATATATATATATATATATATAAATATATTATCCATTTAATTAATTATATATATAAATATATATTCTCCGTTTATAGTCCAAACTCATTTATTCATAACTTCTTCGTACATTGATCGTTTACAGCAAATTATATATTAAAACAATTCAGAATTTCGCCATGAATCCAAATAAAAGAATTTCGAAGCCAAATCCTAAAGCTACAAAATCTCATTTTCCAACCTTATCATTTAATTGTTTACTTTTATTTATTTATTATTAATGTTTATGTATTTTACGGGGTGTATCATTTTGACTCTTATTTAATCTATAATTGAAATGGAAGTCGTATAATAGTCTCAAAATACATGTAGTATGTATACTTTCTTAGCATATATTCGCATCCAACATAGGTTACAGTTTTTCTTAATTCTCAATCCATACTTTTATTCACTCTTAAAGTTTATGCTAAAATTCCATTTAAAGTAAGTTTCACATCTTATCATTATTAAAAATACACTAAACAAGTTCCATTTATATAAATATATTAATTAAGTTTTTATTCAATTTAATTTCATTACATTAGATTCATATCCATAGGATTCGTTAATATTCTTAATATTGCCAAAGTTTAAGTTATCATCAATGTTTATTTCAATTTCTCTAAGTTTTAGACTTATTTTAAAATAACTAGTACTCAAATTCAAATGAATAATCAGTTTTATTTTCTTTGCAAACATGTCTTAGGGTTAATGTTTGCCTAAATTATGCTTACTAAATCCATTTAACTTGTTTTATTTATGTAACTCTCACAAAATATCATTCTTAATTAAATTAATAAACATCCTTCTTAAAATCAAATTAGTATTCCAATTATATTTAATTGAAATCAAAATTATATTTCATACTTATTTGATTTGGAATAAATTTCACAATTATGAAATATCATGTTTATGAAATATTATTAGTGTCACACTTAGCAGGGTTATTATTATTTCATAACCATTTCATATAAATTTCATGAATTCAATGCACCAATTATTTTCAGATTGTCATTTAATAAATTTCACTTGAGTATGTTTTCTTAAAATAGCATCTTGATGTTCTTATACATACAATCCTTTACAAATATTTTTGAAAGTCGATTTATTAAATTTTACGTTTGTCCTTTAAGAAATTTCTTTGTACCATAATTACAATCTTCCAAATACATAGTTGTTAACGATATTTTTCGTCAACACCGGAGGTAGGTTGAGGGGAATGGATCCAAGGGAGAATGGACTGTTGAGACCTCGGCGGGTTTGGGTTAATTCACCATTCTTGAGTATCAAGGTTTTGGGGGAGATGGACTACTAAACAAAACCTTTGATAAAAGGGCTTACTAGACGACAAAAAGGAGCTCTGTATCAACCTCAGTGAGAGATTTAAGCATATGTAAGGGCCTGAGCTCGTAGAAAGGGCTTATGCCTGTTGAAAGGGGTGTTTCCTCCGATTCACGGAAAGATTCGGATAAGAATCCATGCTTGTGTAGGAGACGATCAGTAAATTGCAGCAATAACAACTAAGAAATAGTATGATAAACTCATAGGAAAAATACTTTTAGTATAGATTCACTGTTTAGTGGTCTTTGATTTGTAATACATGAACTGAATAGAAGAAATCTTCAGACTGATCTAAGTATTAGGGCTTAGAGAGAACGAGTACAATAATTAGAATGATTCCCCTTTCAATGTGACCCCTAGGGTCTTATTTATAGAGTATTCGGGGCCCCTTCCACTGTTGGGCTATTGGGCCTGCAGGGGCCTTAGGCAGGTGCTTTTCTTCTTGGTCTCGGATGTTTGGCTTCCGACCGCATTGTGGTGCGGATCATAACTTCCGGGGGAAGACCTCGATTAGTTGAGGCTCCTTTGAGATCAAGATGAGCTTGTCGACGTGGTGACTTTCGGATGGTATTTGAACTTCCGGAATTGATTTGCTGATGTAGGCTCTCGGACGTAAGCTTTCGGACGTAGGTCCCCGGCTTTCTCGCGTATGCTTTGAGGTGCTAGCCCTCCCGACGTATGTGGATAGCTGTCGGTTCAAAACCACTGTCGATGTCCGTACTAAGTAGGTTAGTATGGATAGCATGTATCTCCTATAGGGTTCTGGTTTTCCTTCCAGTGGAGATTTTGGGAGGGTCCGGTCCTTCGAAAGGTATCTCCCGGTGAGGTGTTGTTGTCCATCAATGTGAATTTTCGTCATTTATGTAGCAGATGTTTTGAAAGCTGGCTCCGGATAATCTATATATACTTCTGATGTGATGCTTTTGAAGTCTTCGTCTCTTATCATATCGATGTTAAGTGAGTTAATACGGATGGCCCTTCCAAGTTTCAATAAGCAGAGCTCTTATCTCCCTTTTTCTTCGTTTCCGGTTTAGACAACCTTTCGTCGGGGAATTCCTTGCCAGATATATTTTTTCGGATGAACCCTATCGGATGAGCCCTATCGGATGAACCTAGTAGGATGGACTCTGTCGGATAGACTTCATAGGCACTTTGTAGGCTTTAGGCTCCTTTCTCCCTGAAGGGTATCGGCTTATGTTGCTCAAACCATTCTTTATTATTTTCTGCTCCTCCTTTTATTTGGCTTCTTGCTTTCGGAAGGCTCTTATATGTTTGTGTTCCTCTGGTACCCCTTCACCGTCAGCTGGTTTCGGAGTTAATTTTGGGGGTAACATTTGTCCAACTTTTCAAGTCGATCTTTTTGTATTTTCCGAAGTGTCATTTTTATGTCTTTTGATCTTCCTCGATCGGAGGCGTTGATTAATGGTAATTTCTTACATAATTACCATTACCCTTCTTCTTCTTCTTCACTTTTTACCTGCAACATTAATTTTTCTCAGACCGGATTATTTGTTCATTGAGGATTTAAAACTTGCTTCGAGGATTTCCTGACTGAATCCCTAGTAATACTTCTGCTTTGAACCCTAAGTAGGAATAAAATCGCTCTGTCCAAAGCAATTAAGGGGTTGTGTGTTGGCTATAATTTTTTTGAATGTCCATGATCTGGAATTTGATTCATGTGCTACACATATATTTATTTTCCCAAAAATACAAATTTCTAGGGTTTGAGATATGCTAACTCCACAAATAGAACCTGTTTTTATGATTAAGTAACGGTCATTGTACCATCGTCATTACCAATTTCTGGCTCCGAGAACTAGCTAGGCCTTATGTTGTTGTCTTACGGTTACCTTGTTCTGGTTCAATCGTTACTTTCTCCTCTTAACCGTCTAGGTGTTATCCTTAGGAAAATAAATTGACTTCGTCATTACTAAGGGCTTGTCTGTTCTTGAACAAATGTGATATTTGTCGTGCATCTTATCTAAACTGGTATTCGGATTACCTTAATATCCACTATCTCTACTATATACCAATGATAGGTTTATGTGCTATTACTCCATTGTATTCTTATGAGTATGACATGAATTTATGTATTTATGGAAATGTATCACCTGGCAGCATTATGTCTAATAAAAGGAATATTGGTCCATCACCAACTGGTGTTTGTGGTATTACTTGGAAGAGGAAGCCTCTCGACCTGATGAAATATTTGATTACTTCTCCAGATGAGGTAAACTCCATTCATGTCAGCTTTGAGATGGACAATGTGGAGGCTATTTGTAACACCCTGTATTTTCTGTGAAAGTATAAGTAAAAAATAAAGTATACTTAATTTTAGGAAAAGAATTAAGGCAAACGGGTTACGCCATTGCGTTCGTCTCGAAATTCTGCTTGAGATAGAGTCCGAGTTTGCATAAAACGGATACCGTATGAAGAAGATATGGACGAACGAAGTTAGGAAGAAAAACCGGGAACAAGCCAGAATACACTGGCGCACTTGTGAAAAGCGCCAGTACAAAAATACACTGGCGTACCTGCCAAGTGCGCCCATACCGATCCAGCACAGAATTTTGGAGTGTTCTGTGATGATGTGTCTTCTTCTGAGTGGTTGGATGACCTGTCTTCGAGCTGGGTGGTTCTGATGACTTCTGGACTGATCTAAAGGCTCTAAATCACCCTATTCTCTTATAAAAATACCCCCAAACCTTGCTTTCTCTCCATACAATTTCATTATGCCTATACTCTGCCTCTATTCTAATTAAAATAAAATAATAGCGTCGCTACTCTGCTGAAATCTAAGCTAAAACTAGTGCATCTTCTTCCAATCTGAATAGAATTAAAAGAGAACAACTATTTTCAAATCTAATCGATAGTCTACGCCAAAGGAGAGCTATTCAGTGTCAGAATACAGATTCCAGAATATAAGAATCGTTCCCTTTTTGTGAGTACAGTTATTTTCAGATGTGAACTTTAATTATGATCTTGACATGGCTATAAATCTGAATCTGAGGTTATGCATATTCTTATCTGTCAGATCTGTTTTTCTGAGACTATTCTCTTTTTTTTGTTCTATAGCCAGGCTACTACGAGCCTGCGCCAAATCTCATAAGAGATTAATGCATGACGCCAAATTTTGCAGTAAATAATGAATAATGCATAATTGGACATGACTGGTCTGTGACTGATTTGAGAAAAGGACATATGTTGTAAATTAGATCTAGATCTGTGCATACTTTGTGATTTGGAAGAAGAGGAATCATTGAATGATAACATATGACATGAAACTTGGGTACATAATGCATATAAAAATTAAGATCTGATTTTGAGAGGATATAATTTAAAGATCTAGATTTTTGGGTATATTTTATATAACGATTCATGACTTGAAAAAGGAATATGAAACTTAGGCGTAAGGACCTATATTAAAATAGGATAACTATTAATGTGAATGCGCCTAAATATGGATTTTTGGATATTGGCATTAAAGTCTATAATTTGGCATAATTCATATCATGATTTGGGGCTTTTAGAGAGTGTTCGGTACTGTGCAAAGTTTAATGAAAATTTGGGGGCATATATTGTATTATGAATTATGACCATGATTTGAGCATGTAAGTTTAGGCTTGATTTATGATTAGGCAAGATATGTAAACAGAATTTTTAGGAAATGCTAAATCTGCTAATCTGCTGAATTGCCTAATCTGCTAAATCTGTTGAATTGTCTGTTCTGCTAATCTGCTAAATTTTCTAATCTGCTAGATCTGTTACCTGCTAAATCTGTTGAATTGCTTAATCTGTCGAAAGCTGAATAATTGTAATTTGGAGGCTCAATCTAAAATTGAGTAAAACATGTTAATAGAACTTTGAATAATCTGTCGTAACTTGTAAAGAAGTTAAATCTGCTAAATGGACATAATTAGTCTGATATTTTCTGTAATGGAATAAAGTGGCTATGACACGAGGTTAGACTCCGTTTACGGTAGAAGCCTGCCCAGAACCAACAGGCTTAACCAGCGACCGCAAACGGTCAGTCTAATGTGAGAGGTCGTAAGCATAACTAAAATATGTTTAGACACGAGGTTAGGTCTGGCTTGTGGCGGAAGTCTGCCCGGAGCCACCCGGCATATCCAGCGGCCACAAGCTACCGACCTAATGTGAGAGGTCTGTGCATTAATATTTAATTAATGCAAATCTGAGATAAATATGATGTCTAAAACGTGTTGGGTGGATAGGGTTAAACCAACTGGACTGATGAATTTAACAAACCCGTTTCGTGAATCTGTAGGCCCAATACAAAGTTAGACAATCTTAAGTCTGTTAAAACTGTACATCTGATCCGTTAGTCTGAAAATTTGTTAACTTGACTGTTTGATCTGTGAACTAGTAAATCTGAACTCTGTATGTTTGAAACTTGTAAACATGTTAATCTGAAATCTGTTAGTCTGGGGACACAAGGTTAGGAGGGGAAATACTTGTGTCATCTGTTGTTTGGGACCCATATTAGTCAGTAACCCTTTTTGGTATCAAAAACTTTGACCCCACGCTATGTAGGGGTCCGAGCACGCTTACTGAACTAATTATAAGCGGTTCATTCTGATAATGGCGAGGGGTGTTGATGGTGTGTTCCAACCGGGTCATGTGCGTGCATGGATCCGGTCTGCTCTGAGGATGTAAGACACCATGACATCTGTAAATAGGTATGTGCCAATAGGTTGCCACTTTAGGGAGTGATACACCCTACTGTGGGACCAACACAGGGTATTTATGTATTAGGGAGCCGATCGCTTGGGGTAGGACTTAGGGTACACTTAGTTTTGTCTGTTTCTGTTGGTACCGTCTGTTTCTGTTAGGTGGTAACACCTGTCTGTTTCTACGTGGTACCGTCTGTTGGGGTGGTAAAGGCCCATTACTAGTGTACAACTAATTCTAACATTCTGTTTCCATAAGGATTATTCTGTTTCCGTCTCTGATTCCGTTTCCGATTCT
>JASFAX010000451.1:0-2500 GCA_030737875.1 Allium sativum
GATCAGTCCAGTTTTCGAGAAAATAGGAAAATCTCACCGAAACCAAGATTCTCGTAATCGCCCATGTTTCTGCTTGATACGTCCAATTTTCGAAAAAACTGGGAAATCTCGCCAGAACCGAACTTTCCCATGAGCGGCCACGTTTCACCAGGGTTTCTGCTAGATACGTCCTATTTTCGAAAAAACCGGAAAAAATCCAACTAAAACCAAGCTTTCCTGTAATTGCCCACATTTCAGCATGGTTCTAGCTAGATTTGGCCAGTTTTCGGAAAAACTGGTGAAATCCAACTAAAACCAAACTTTTCCGAGATATCGCCCACGTTTCAGCATGGTTTCTTCCTGATCAGTCCCGTTTTCGAGAAAATAGGAAAATCTCGCGGAAACCAAAGATTCCCGTAATCGCCCATGTTTCTGCTTGATACGTCCAGTTTTCGAAAAAACTGGGAAATCTTGCCAGAACCGAACTTTCCCATGAGCGGCCACGTTTCACCAGGGTTTCTGCTTGATACGTCCTATTTTCGAAAAAACCGAAAAAATCCAGCCAAAACCAAGCTTTCCTGTAAGTGCCCACATTTCAGCATGGTTCTAGCTAGATTTGGCCAGTTTTCGGAAAAACTGGTGAAATCCAACCAAAACCAAACTTTTCCGAGATCGCAACAAAAATATTTTTTAAAAATATTTTTAAAAAATTTGGGGAGGGGCACTTCCATCGAAAACATTTTCAAAAAAATTTTTTTTTAAATTTTTTTTTTTTTTAAATATTTAAAAATTAATATTTTTAAATATTTAAAAAAAAAAAAAATATTTCTCCGAAAAATCCACACAAAAAAAATTTGTTGATCGACCAATGTTTCAGCTTGCGTTTTGCCTGATCCATTTTGGTCGATCCTTCCCCTTCCTCCTCCTCCTCACCCTCCCCCCCCCAATATAGGAATATATGGAATTTAGCCTAATATGACCCCGGTAGTCCAAAGTGTCTCTGCTACGTAGGTAAATCCGACCACATTTTTTTTTGTGGTTTTACCATGTAGTCACTGGGTTTTTGAGTGATCCGCATGTGTTTTCCGAATCTGGCACTTTGCCAAGTGCCAAATCTGGTACTTTGGCAAATCTGGTACTTTGCCAAATCCAAGGCGTGCCAAGCCCGATGCGCACACGTGAAAATTCAATGTTTCACCGTGTTTTTCAGCCTGGTACTTTGGCAAACCTGGTACTTTGCCAAGTGCCAAATCTGGTACTTTGCCAAATCCAAGCTGTGCCAAGCCCGATGCGCACACGTGAAAATCTAACGTTTCACCGTGTTTTTCACCATTTTTGAGTGCCAAATCTGGTACTTTGGCAAATGTGGTACTTTGCCAAATCCAAGGCGTGCGGAGCCCGATTAGCACACGCGAAAATTCGATGTTTCACCGTGTTTTTTAGCCTGGTACTTTGGCAAACCTGGTACTTTGCCAAATGGCAAATCTGGTACTTTGCCAAATCCAAGGCGTGCCAAGCCCGATTAGCACACGTGAAAATTCAATGTTTCACCGTGTTTTTCAGCTTGGTACTTTGGCAAACCTGGTACTTTGCCAAGTGCCAAATCTGGTACTTTGCCAAATCCAAGGCGTGCGGAGCCCGATTAGCACACGTGAAAATCCAATGTTTCACCGTGTTTTTAAGCCCTTTTTGAGTGCCAAAATCTGGTACTTTGGCAAATCTGGTACTTTGGCAAATCTGGTACTTTGCCAATCCAAGGCGTGCCAAGCCCGATGCGCACACGTGAAAATTCGATGTTTCACCGTGTTTTTTAGCCTGGTACTTTGGCAAACCTGGTACTTTGCCAAGTGCCAAATCTGGTACTTTGCCAAGTGCCAAATCGTGCGGAGCCCGATTAGCACACGTGAAAATTCAATGTTTCACCGTGTTTTTCAGCCTGGTACTTTGGCAAACCTGGTACTTTGCCAAGTGCCAAATCTGGTACTTTGCCAAATCCAAGGCGAGCGGAGCCCGATTAGCACACGTGAAAATTCAATGTTTCACCGTGTTTTTAAGCCCTTTTTGAGTGCCAAATCTGGTACTTTGCAAAGTGCCAAATCTGGTACTTTGCCAAACCCGGTACTTTGCCAAAACCAAGCCGTGCCGAGCCCGATGCGCACACGTGAAAATCCAATGTTTTACCATGTTTTTCAGTCTTTTTTGAGTGCCAAAATCTGGTACTTTGGAAATTTGGTACTTTGCCAAATCCAAGGCGTGCCGAGCCCGATTAGCACACGCGAAAATTCGATGTTTCACCGTGTTTTTCAGCCTGGTACTTTGGCAAACCTGGTACTTTGCCAAGTGCCAATCTGGTACTTTGCCAAATCCAAGGCGTGCCAAGCCCGATGAGCACACGTAAAAATTCAATGTTTCACCATGTTTTTAAGCCTTTTTGAGTGCCAAATCTGGTACTTTGCAAAGTGTCGAATCTGGTACTTTGCCAAACCTGGTACTTTGCCAAAACCAAGCCGTGCCGAGCCCG
>JASFAX010000451.1:22500-25000 GCA_030737875.1 Allium sativum
AAAAATTTTTTTTTAAATTTTTTTTTTTTTAAATATTTAAAAATTAATATTTTTAAATATTTAAAAAAAAAAAAAATATTTCTCCGAAAAATCCACACAAAAAAAATTTGTTGATCGACCAATGTTTCAGCTTGCGTTTTGCCTGATCCATTTTGGTCGATCCTTCCCCTTCCTCCTCCTCCTCACCCTCCCCCCCCAATATAGGAATATATGGAATTTAGCCTAATATGACCCCGGTAGTCCAAAGTGTCTCTGCTACGTAGGTAAATCCGACCACATTTTTTTTTGTGGTTTTACCATGTAGTCACTGGGTTTTTGAGTGATCCGCATGTGTTTTCCGAATCTGGCACTTTGCCAAGTGCCAAATCTGGTACTTTGGCAAATCTGGTACTTTGCCAAATCCAAGGCGTGCCAAGCCCGATGCGCACACGTGAAAATTCAATGTTTCACCGTGTTTTTCAGCCTGGTACTTTGGCAAACCTGGTACTTTGCCAAGTGCCAAATCTGGTACTTTGCCAAATCCAAGCTGTGCCAAGCCCGATGCGCACACGTGAAAATCTAACGTTTCACCGTGTTTTTCACCATTTTTTGAGTGCCAAATCTGGTACTTTGGCAAATGTGGTACTTTGCCAAATCCAAGGCGTGCGGAGCCCGATTAGCACACGCGAAAATTCGATGTTTCACCGTGTTTTTTAGCCTGGTACTTTGGCAAACCTGGTACTTTGCCAAATGGCAAATCTGGTACTTTGCCAAATCCAAGGCGTGCCAAGCCCGATTAGCACACGTGAAAATTCAATGTTTCACCGTGTTTTTCAGCTTGGTACTTTGGCAAACCTGGTACTTTGCCAAGTGCCAAATCTGGTACTTTGCCAAATCCAAGGCGTGCGGAGCCCGATTAGCACACGTGAAAATCCAATGTTTCACCGTGTTTTTAAGCCCTTTTTGAGTGCCAAAATCTGGTACTTTGGCAAATCTGGTACTTTGGCAAATCTGGTACTTTGCCAAATCCAAGGCGTGCCAAGCCCGATGCGCACACGTGAAAATTCGATGTTTCACCGTGTTTTTTAGCCTGGTACTTTGGCAAACCTGGTACTTTGCCAAGTGCCAAATCTGGTACTTTGCCAAGTGCCAAATCGTGCGGAGCCCGATTAGCACACGTGAAAATTCAATGTTTCACCGTGTTTTTCAGCCTGGTACTTTGGCAAACCTGGTACTTTGCCAAGTGCCAAATCTGGTACTTTGCCAAATCCAAGGCGAGCGGAGCCCGATTAGCACACGTGAAAATTCAATGTTTCACCGTGTTTTTAAGCCCTTTTTGAGTGCCAAATCTGGTACTTTGCAAAGTGCCAAATCTGGTACTTTGCCAAACCCGGTACTTTGCCAAAACCAAGCCGTGCCGAGCCCGATGCGCACACGTGAAAATCCAATGTTTTACCATGTTTTTCAGTCTTTTTTGAGTGCCAAAATCTGGTACTTTGGAAATTTGGTACTTTGCCAAATCCAAGGCGTGCCGAGCCCGATTAGCACACGCGAAAATTCGATGTTTCACCGTGTTTTTCAGCCTGGTACTTTGGCAAACCTGGTACTTTGCCAAGTGCCAAATCTGGTACTTTGCCAAATCCAAGGCGTGCCAAGCCCGATGAGCACACGTAAAAATTCAATGTTTCACCATGTTTTTAAGCCTTTTTTGAGTGCCAAATCTGGTACTTTGCAAAGTGTCGAATCTGGTACTTTGCCAAACCTGGTACTTTGCCAAAACCAAGCCGTGCCGAGCCCGATTAGCACACGTGAAAATCCAATGTTTCACCGTGTTTTTCTCTATTTTTTGAGTGCCAAATCTGGTACTTTGGCAAATTTGGTACTTTGCCAAATCCAAGGCGTGCCGAGCCCGATGAGCACACGTAAAAATTCGATGTTTCACCGTGTTTTTCAGCCTGGTACTTTGCCAAGTGCCAAACCTGGTACTTTGCCAAATCCAAGGCGTGCCAAGCCCGATGAGCACACGTAAAAATTCAATGTTTCACCATGTTTTTAAGCCTTTTTTGAGTGCCAAATCTGGTACTTTGCAAAGTGCCGAATCTGGTACTTTGCCAAACCTGGTACTTTGCCAAAACGAAGCCGTGCCGAGCCCGATGCGCACACGTGAAAATCCAATGTTTCACTGTGTTTTTCACTATTTTTTGAGTGCCAAATCTGGTACTCTGACAAATCCAAGGCGTGCCAAGCCCGATGCGCACACGTCGAAATCCAATGTTTCACCGTGTTTTTCAGCCTCGTACTTTGGCAAACCTGGTACTTTGTCAAGTGCTAAATCTGGTAATTCGCCAAATCCAAGTCGTGCCAAGCCCGATGAGCACACGTGAAAATCCAATGTTTCACCGTGTTTTCAAGCCTTTTTTGAGTGCCAAACCTGGTACTTTGCCAACTCTTGTACTTCGGTAAATCTGGTAATTTGCCAAATCCAAGACGTGCCAAGCCCGGCGCGGACACGTGAACACCA
>JASFAX010000451.1:55000-57500 GCA_030737875.1 Allium sativum
CCAGCCAAAACCAAGCTTTCCTGTAATTGCCCACATTTCAGCATGGTTCTAGCTAGATTTGGCCAGTTTTCGGAAAAACTGGTGAAATCCAACCAAAACCAAACTTTTCCGAGATCGCAACAAAAATATTTTTAAAAATATTTTTAAAAAATTTGGGGAGGGCACTTCCATCGAAAACATTTTCAAAAGAAATTTTTTTTAAATTTTTTTTTTTTTAAATATTTAAAAATTAATATTTTTAAATATTTAAAAAAAAAAAAAATATTTCTCCGAAAAATCCACACAAAAAAAATTTGTTGATCGACCAATGTTTCAGCTTGCGTTTTGCCTGATCCATTTTGGTCGATCCTTCCCCTTCCTCCTCCTCCTCACCCTCCCCCCCCAATATAGGAATATATGGAATTTAGCCTAATATGACCCCGGTAGTCCAAAGTGTCTCTGCTACGTAGGTAAATCCGACCACATTTTTTTTTGTGGTTTTACCATGTAGTCACTGGGTTTTTGAGTGATCCGCATGTGTTTTCCGAATCTGGCACTTTGCCAAGTGCCAAATCTGGTACTTTGGCAAATCTGGTACTTTGCCAAATCCAAGGCGTGCCAAGCCCGATGCGCACACGTGAAAATTCAATGTTTCACCGTGTTTTTCAGCCTGGTACTTTGGCAAACCTGGTACTTTGCCAAGTGCCAAATCTGGTACTTTGCCAAATCCAAGCTGTGCCAAGCCCGATGCGCACACGTGAAAATCTAACGTTTCACCGTGTTTTTCACCATTTTTTGAGTGCCAAATCTGGTACTTTGGCAAATGTGGTACTTTGCCAAATCCAAGGCGTGCGGAGCCCGATTAGCACACGCGAAAATTCGATGTTTCACCGTGTTTTTTAGCCTGGTACTTTGGCAAACCTGGTACTTTGCCAAATGGCAAATCTGGTACTTTGCCAAATCCAAGGCGTGCCAAGCCCGATTAGCACACGTGAAAATTCAATGTTTCACCGTGTTTTTCAGCTTGGTACTTTGGCAAACCTGGTACTTTGCCAAGTGCCAAATCTGGTACTTTGCCAAATCCAAGGCGTGCGGAGCCCGATTAGCACACGTGAAAATCCAATGTTTCACCGTGTTTTTAAGCCCTTTTTGAGTGCCAAAATCTGGTACTTTGGCAAATCTGGTACTTTGGCAAATCTGGTACTTTGCCAAATCCAAGGCGTGCCAAGCCCGATGCGCACACGTGAAAATTCGATGTTTCACCGTGTTTTTTAGCCTGGTACTTTGGCAAACCTGGTACTTTGCCAAGTGCCAAATCTGGTACTTTGCCAAGTGCCAAATCGTGCGGAGCCCGATTAGCACACGTGAAAATTCAATGTTTCACCGTGTTTTTCAGCCTGGTACTTTGGCAAACCTGGTACTTTGCCAAGTGCCAAATCTGGTACTTTGCCAAATCCAAGGCGAGCGGAGCCCGATTAGCACACGTGAAAATTCAATGTTTCACCGTGTTTTTAAGCCCTTTTTGAGTGCCAAATCTGGTACTTTGCAAAGTGCCAAATCTGGTACTTTGCCAAACCCGGTACTTTGCCAAAACCAAGCCGTGCCGAGCCCGATGCGCACACGTGAAAATCCAATGTTTTACCATGTTTTTCAGTCTTTTTTGAGTGCCAAAATCTGGTACTTTGGAAATTTGGTACTTTGCCAAATCCAAGGCGTGCCGAGCCCGATTAGCACACGCGAAAATTCGATGTTTCACCGTGTTTTTCAGCCTGGTACTTTGGCAAACCTGGTACTTTGCCAAGTGCCAAATCTGGTACTTTGCCAAATCCAAGGCGTGCCAAGCCCGATGAGCACACGTAAAAATTCAATGTTTCACCATGTTTTTAAGCCTTTTTTGAGTGCCAAATCTGGTACTTTGCAAAGTGTCGAATCTGGTACTTTGCCAAACCTGGTACTTTGCCAAAACCAAGCCGTGCCGAGCCCGATTAGCACACGTGAAAATCCAATGTTTCACCGTGTTTTTCTCTATTTTTTGAGTGCCAAATCTGGTACTTTGGCAAATTTGGTACTTTGCCAAATCCAAGGCGTGCCGAGCCCGATGAGCACACGTAAAAATTCGATGTTTCACCGTGTTTTTCAGCCTGGTACTTTGCCAAGTGCCAAACCTGGTACTTTGCCAAATCCAAGGCGTGCCAAGCCCGATGAGCACACGTAAAAATTCAATGTTTCACCATGTTTTTAAGCCTTTTTTGAGTGCCAAATCTGGTACTTTGCAAAGTGCCGAATCTGGTACTTTGCCAAACCTGGTACTTTGCCAAAACGAAGCCGTGCCGAGCCCGATGCGCACACGTGAAAATCCAATGTTTCACTGTGTTTTTCACTATTTTTTGAGTGCCAAATCTGGTACTCTGACAAATCCAAGGCGTGCCAAGCCCGATGCGCACACGTCGAAATCCAATGTTTCACCGTGTTTTTCAGCCTCGTACTTTGGCAAACCTGGTACTTTGTCAAGTGCTAAATC
>JASFAX010004421.1:0-39399 GCA_030737875.1 Allium sativum
CACCAGAAACAAGTGCATCTGCCTCAGCAATGTTTCCTGCATCCAGCATTGCTTGAATCTTCGCCTACAAAATAAAAACCAGGCAAGCATATATATAAACAAGCAGCTGGCAGGAATGAATTTATTAACAGAACTGGTTTTCTTTCAAACTAACTATGCATTCGATTTAATAAGCAACTTCAACAAACGTACAATGTGCCAATTATACTAACACAAGTATTTTTATTTCAGTATCTAATGTACTAACGTATTTGTCCTTCAGTTCATCCGTGTTAGTCTTGTAAGTTCTCCCCGGTTCTCCTTTATGCATTTCCAAATAAACCAAGGCAGCAGATGGGGTGGCTTTTTCTGGGTCCTTCTTTCTCTGTCAAGTATTAGGATTACCAAAAAATTAAACCGAATTTTTAACATTCAATGCTAAGAATTTACAGATCTAGCTACTGCCTATGAACATTGTGACAATGATATAAAATATAATGTAATGATATAACAAATTAGAATTATCGTATGGCCAATTCAACTCAATCAAAAAAAAAAGTTAACTTAAGTTCAAAAAACACATATTATATGTTCTTTGGCGACTGCATGAGTTTTGGGACCCATGTTATGTGTCTCATTTAATGAAGTACGATGCGCAGAATTAGTATCAGCTAGGGCCTGGAAATCCAAAAAAAAAAGCACTAAACAAGGATAATGCGAACTATTAAAGAGAAGACTAGCACTAAACAAGATAATGTGAACTACTAAACATTATACAAATATGAATATCATTAATTTATTTTATTTATTTTTTCCATCTGTTGCATGATTATTAAGTTAGCACTAAACGAGAAAATGTGAATATCATTAAATTATTTTATTTATTTTTTCCATCTGTTGCGTGATTATTTAATTAGCGTTACACAAATTAGTTTTCTTTTGTGGCCACATTAAAGTCGTAGCTGAACTGCTTCATCCCCCCAATATTCCAAGAGCATTTTAAAATCCTCCAATGGAATTGTAATGGGCCTATTTGCAAGCCTTTCCTCATCAATTGAATATTTCTATAATACCTTACTTTGATGTGAGACTTGTATTGCCTCCAAGAGTCGTTAAGCGTGTTCAAGACCCACTCGTGTTCTTCTTTCGGAATGACATACCTAGCCTACAATATATCAATCACAAAATTTAGGAAACAAACTAATTAATTACCAAACATTTAGGAAGTCAGTTGAACTATATATGGTTTAGGGTGATAGATTGTACCAAAGCATATTCCAACATTTGTCGCTTTAATTGATCAGAAATAACATGATAATTGATGTAAGTAAGAGACACATGATCCTTTGCTAGTGTCCCAAGAAAATTTCTTAACTCCGTAATATTATCAAATATTGGCTGACCATCCTCATTTAACTCAACGACTACTTTATCATCAGAGGTTCTAGCATGCACCTTGGTCATCTTTGACATCCCTCTCGGTTTTTTTGGACCTTGTACTTTATCTATCAGGTTCAAAAAAATGAATAGAAAATTAATGTATGGTATTACAGAAACATGATATGCATGCAAAACTTGAAATAGACATACTCAATAGTGCAGTGCACAGATAAAGAAACATTGTACATGTACCTACATCATCTTCCTGTGGAATCCATTCCTGCTCTAATCGATTAGTAAGATTTTCCATTGTTGGAGGCACTTCGACATTCTGCTTTTGATGTTTCCGCATCGCAAAATAAGCAGCAACTGTACTAGCAACTTCACATGAACTGGTTGATTGTTTGAATTTTTTGCTACATATAGGTTTTAAAATGGATGGACGAGACATTGTAGGTTTTAAAACTCCTGAAAAAGACGGTGTAGATTCCGTCAATTTCTTTAATGTTTCTACAAATTTCTCCCATTTACTGAGTTTATTTGGACTGGGAGTGTGTGTCATGATCAACTCCTTATTAGAGCCAGCTTTCTTTGGAGGGTGGGGTGCGGGTCATCGCTTCCTTCTCAATTTCAACGGATGCATTGGCTCGCGAACGAGTTCTCCATCTAGGTAAAGGATCCTTTGACTTAACAATTTTGATTCTCTACAATTAAGTCGAAGTTCAAGATTTTTTACGTTCATAAAGGCAAAGACGATAAGTAATAAACAAATAACTTTTTTATACCTCCGAATCCGATGAATCATCAATGACGTCTTCACTAGCATTTTCCGAGATGTATTCATCAAGACCAGCAACATCTTTACCTTTATCTTTCCTATTTCATTCGAAAGCCTCTTGTATACACTTAACAATGAAGGCACCCCAAGTGATCTACTAACTGCATCGTTTTCTTGTATTCGCGCGATTCACTCTTTTTTATACTTCGTCAAACTGATGGGTGTGAGAACTACAAGCAGATTAGCATTATTACTCACCATCGATGATAAATTTAAGCTAATTAACCAAATAGAGTCGATGTATAAACAGTTCTTGCTATTTTGACAGAATGCACGCACAAAGAACAAATCGTTACTTGAATTAACTGCAGCCTTCATGGTCGGAATAGGACATCGAGACAGTAACAGAAAACACTAAAATCCAGTTCTTGCTTTTACGTGCAGAATATTAATAAAAAGTAGTTTGAAATACAAGATTTCATCTAGATTAATAAAACTAAAATGAAAACTGAAGAATACATGAACATCAGCTTCATTCTCTCGGGTATCATCATCATTATCCGTTTCCTTTTCTACATTTAATTTCCTTATGGTTCCATTGTCTGTCACAGTAACATCTTCTTCATCATTATTCATATCAGGCTCCGGTGATAGCTTTTTCTGACCCACTGGAGTTGGTTTGTTTTTCATCATTTTTGTGTTTCTGCTGAAGTCTATGTGCAGTAATATACTTGCGCTTTGCAAATGGCTACTTAACAGAACCTGTAATAATAAAAATAATAATGATTGCCTCCTTCATAGTTCTTTACACACACATAGAGAAAGATATATATAAGACTGGATTTATATTACATATACATATATACCCAGAATTATGTTTTTCTTAGGCCGTATGATTACATGTGGCGGCAGTTGAATCGACAGTTTACTGTCTTTGTCAACGGTTTTGTCGATGTAAAAAACCACTTCTTATTGCTTATTGCAGCCTTGTACGTATTCGTTTACATCCATGTCATTCAATATAAGCTGCCAGCCACCCTTTGTTCCTTTTTTGATATAGACTCCTCCTATTTCAGTGTAATGGAGACAATCTTTAACAAAGTCCATAAGCACAATGTAAGAAAAGTGGTCTACATCATATTTTGTTACTACGAAGGATTCTCCACCGATGTAACATGTCCTACGAAACTATCTGCCATGTTGCAGTCAGATATTTATAAGTTCATTCGTCCTGTACAAAATTAGTACATTAGAGCAAGGTACATGCACGTTAAAGTAGACAAAAAACAATAACTATAACATTTTGGTCTATAACCAATTTAGATGACAGTAAAGGGGAATTTTTTTTGTCCTAACGAGATGAAACAGATTAGGCCAAATACGTTTATCAAAGATAATAATTTACAGCTAAAAAAAAGGCCAAATACATCATAAATTAGACAATAGATTAGACTAAATTAAAGCAATAAGAAAGAGGAACTTTTTTGTCCTAATGAGATGGAACAGGATCAGGAACATTTGCTTCTAGTTATGTTTCTATTTGTATTACTAGGACATCATCCCTAATCCAACCCCCATCAACAACTTCTGGTTCTATTTCACCACTTATGCCTATATCATGTGAATGCGTATTGCTCATGTCTTCTTCCATTGCATTCTGATTTTCAGTATCACACCAATCTCTCAGCAAATTTTTAATAACATAATGACTGTTCTTTTCAACTGCATCTTCCACATAAAATACTTGTTGCACTTGCGAAGACAGGAAATAAGGATTTGTTTTATGGCACTTGCTAAAATTTACTCGAGTAAGACCATATGAATCTTTTTCCTCTTGGTACCAACAATACCTAAAAAGGACCACTGTGAAAGATCCCCAATAATCAAGCTAAAAAAATTCTTCGATTGATCCGTAGTAATTGACATCACCCACTATTGGGTTTTTGTCTTTCGAACTTGCAAAGCTGGTGGTTTTGGCAGTAAAAAATACATCACTATTTTGTGTTGTACATTAAGAATCTCTAAATTTTGTGTGGAATCTATATCCATTTACTATATAACCGGTAAACTTCCTAGCTACTCGATTAGGATCTAACGCAAACACCTCTAAATCTGTTGAAATATTGTCCTTTTACAGAACCTCTTCTTTAAGCCAATTCCAAAACTCTTCGAAATGTTCTCGTTCCCTCTTGTATCTTCTTGGATTTGCAAGGCTATCAACAATAGCTCAATGAACCCTAAATAATAATTAAGGTCAAAAAACTGTGAAATGCAGATATTAATTTATAGTTAAGGAAAATGATATAGGAACTTAAGAACTTACTCGATCAAACTCTCAATTTCTTTATTACTAGAATTGAACAGAATATAGCGGTGTGTCGCCTTCTAGTTTGCATCTTTCAAGTTAAACATCTTTCCATCTTTATTCTACTTTGTTCCAATATGATATTCCAAATCTGTTGAACATCTTCCAAAATCAATTGACATGTTTTATATTCCTCCATCAACACTTAAAATTCTTGAACAAAAGGTCACACACTCTTCTACCAAGTAACCTTATGCAATCCAACCTTCCGGTCTGTTTCTATTTTGCATATAAGATTTCAACTTCCCTAGATATCGCTCAATTGGATACATGCATCTAAGATGTTCAAGCCCGCCCTATTCGATTTCTCTACATAAATGAACAGGCAAGTGTACCATTATATCGAAAAATGCCTACGGAAAAATCATTTCAAAATGGCAATGTATCTCGACAATTTCTTTTTGCAGCCTCTTGATATCATCCACTTTGATAACCTTGCTCCATAGTCCTCCAAGGAATGCACTAAATCTGATCATTGATAATGCAACCTCGGGTTTTGACGCTTTTTGCATGGAAAATTATAATAAATAGTGGAGTATGAAATGAGCATCATAGCTCTTATATCCCACAACCATTCTCTCTTTTATGTGCACGTACCGACTAACATTCGAGGCACAACCGTGGGGCAGTTTGGCGTTCTTCAATACAGAGCAAAAGATTTCATTTTCCTTATTTGTCATATCATATATTGCAGCTCTAATTTCAGCATGCTTTCCATCACCACATTCAACAGGATGGAGGGCCTTCCTTATGCCTGATTCCTATAAATCCTAATGAGCGTTTAGGTGATCCTTTGACATGTGACCTGTATTAAGGAAAGTACCTAATATTTGTCGCATGTGTTCTTCTCTATGTGCATGGCATCCAGGTTATGTCGAAGGGGATTATGACACCAATATGGTAAGTCAAACAGTATTGACCTTTTTCTTAAAAAGGGCCATCACTTTTACCCGGTTTCTTCGTCTTATCCCCAAACTGATTTTTGAACCCCTACAATAACTCTTTAATATATGTTCCTGATAATATTTCTGGAATGCTTCCCATTCCAGTTTCGCCATTAAGTCTCCTCTTATCTATCCTACACTTATGTGTCAGATCAAGAAACTTTCTATGGTGCATATAACACATTTTTTTTGCTATGCTTCAAATAATTTGAAGAAGCTTCATAATGGCATACCGGACACGCTAGTTTCCCCTTCGTGCTCCAACCTGACAACATGGCATATCCCGGAAAATCACTAATGGTCCATAAGACGCTTGCACGTAAATTAAAATTCCCATCAGTCAAGGAATCATAAATTTCGATGCCAACATTCCATAACGCTTTAATTTCCGTAATTAAAGGCTGCATATATACATCAATACTGTTCTTTGGAATATCTGGCCCAGATATTAATGTTGAAAGAATCAAATTCTCTTGTTTCTTACATAACCAAGGCGGAAGATTGTAGTTTACCAATACAAGTGGCCATGTACTATAACTTGAATTCATTGAACGATATAGATTAAATCCATCAGATGCTAGAGCCAATCTAACATTACGATTTTCTGATGAAAAGTCAAGATAGCGAGCATCCATCATCTTCCATGCCACACCATCAGCCGGATGTCTTAGTTTTCCATCTTCTTTTTATTCCACTTGGTGCCATCTCATAAGTCTAGAAAATTCTTTGCACATAAACATCATTTGTAATCTTGGTCTTAGAGGAAAGTACCTCATAATATTTATCGGCACTTTGGGAATCGACTTTGGTGGATCATTATTATCAACTATGTCTTCTTTTTCCTTTACTGCCCACCTCGAAAAACCACAAATGTCACAAGCCTCTTTATCTTTATTCTCTGGCCAATATAACATGCAATGGTTTGGACAGGCATGTATTTTATGGTAATCAAGACCTAAATCCTTAATGACACTCTTTGCAGCGTAGGAAGACAAAGGCAGCTGGGCATCAGGAAAGGCTTCTTTTATAAGCTTTAGTAATTCCCTAAATGCAGACTTGTTAATTCCATAAGCACACTTTAAATGATAAAGCCTAATCAAGAAACTTAGTGAGAAAATTTAGTGCAGCCAGGATATAACGGTTTTTTTCTTCTTTAACATGCCGATAAAATTTCTCGGCCTCTGGATTTGGTTCTATTTCAAAGTCCCTGGAATTTTGACCAATTTGTAACCCATACATTTGAACATCACATCTAAACTATCCTCAAAATCCATCTTCGTTGCAAAATCCATATGGTCATCAACACCTATTAATTTTGTCTGTGAAATTTCACAAATCCATCCAATATGTAATTAAGATGGGCCATTAAAAATAACATGATTGTATATGACATTTTCACAATACCAATTACGTTCTGTACATTTTTTGCAGGGGCACTTATCTCATCACCTGCTTTATAAATGGAAATAGATTTCTTAGACAAGCTGTTACCCCTCTTACATATTCTGCACTCGATCTCGGAAGCCTATCCATATGTAATACTTACTATCCATTGCCACAATCTAACCATGGCCTAGTAAGACTAAATTTGATACCACTAACAGTTTCAAGACACGAACAAGGGCTACCCTGTAAGGTTTGATTAAATTAGAAATAAAAACAAAACAAATTAATAATTTACAAATATACATAATTAGTGTGATGATACAAAGACGATTGTTTTGATATGAATTATCACTAACTTTTGGAGCGGGGTTATCAGGAGAATACATAAAACAAGCAACTAAGGATACTGAACACAAATTCATAACATTACATGACTGCAGCAAAACAAAACAGTACGGATACAAAGAGTATACAGATGATACAAAGACGATAAAATTGTACCTAATACAAAGAACGATGTAATAATTTAAATTTATCTTCTAATGTTTGGCCCTTGAAGTTGGTCATTAAGTCTACTAACGTCAGTTCGAAAACCAATAACTTGATTTTGCAGCGTTGTAAGTTGATGATGTAATTCATTTGCGTACTCGGCGGCTCGACTTGGAAACTGTTGGTCAATCCACTACCAAAAGGTACACCCTGTGGGATAAACACGACATCTATAATAACGACGACCAATGTTGAATCCAATCGAAATAACATCTTCTACAGCGGCATATCCACAATCACACATTATGATTGGTGTGTTAACTTGTTGTTCGTTAACTACTTGGTTATTTTGATGCCGATGACGCAAGGCAGCACGACTATGTTGTCGCATCGCCCTTTCTTCACGTTGTTCTTCTTCTCGCCTTTGTCTTCGGAGTTCTTCTTGCTCTAGTTCATACTCATGCAAATCATCGTAGTGTCTTTCTTGTATCTCTATATAAAAATCAATAGGAGTTTCTGGTGATGATGAGTTTGACAGTCGTCGATCACTCATTCCCAAGGTATCTTCGTAGTCATACGATGCAGGAAAAGAAATAGACATTATTTAACTACAAACAGAAATAGACATTTAAACATTTAAATTGGATTTCTTTTGTCCTCTAAATTTGGTTTCAACCTTTCGTAATAGACATTATTTACCAATACATCAATGGTTTGGAAAACATAAAAATACAGAACTTGCACAATTTCAACACACGCAAACATACAAATAAAACACTTCAAGTATAAAAAACCCTAAGTTAAGCCAATCGGTATACCCAAATCACTTAGAAACTTTGAACGTAGACCAAATTAAGTTAGAAATGAAATCATCTATAAAAAAACCGAAATGATGAATCCCTAACTACCAGTAGTTGTCATAAATAATCCAAATCGGAGGTGTAAAGTTTGTAAAATAGGGGCAATCGGAGGTTTATAGTTTGTAACGGATGTGGAGTAGCAATCGGAGGTCTTCGTGGACGGATTTCGTGGAGAGAGAAACGTATAGAAGGAAGAGTATGGGAGAAATTTGTTTTGGGGGGAAGTATTTCGTGAATGGAGAAAAGATGCGTCAAATTTTCACTAAACTGAAGCAAGGATAAGTTTGAACCGTTGTATTAATCAACATCTACAGTTATTTATTTGTTTAAACTGATAACGCGGATCGCTGATCTGACATGTATTTATATAAAGCAACACTTTGAACTGGTGTTTCATGTCGCAGCACAAGAATTCCAACCGTAATACTGCATTCACATCTAATGCAACAACATATGAATGTTGTTGCAGAATATCAAAGAAGCATAGCTTTCGCCACGCTTTTCATGCAGCGCGCACAAATTAATGTCGAATATGCCCACTTTTGTAGTAGTAAATCGAGCTGTTACTTGATACTGTAGTTTGCTACAGCACTTAGTTGCTTCAATTCTCTGTTGTTCCTTCAATCTCTGCATAAGCCGTTTTGTAGCAGTATCTGGATCTAGTAATAGCCAAGAGAAAAGAAGTAAAAAAGTAAGCTGTGATCACTACGCCATAGATGGCCTATCGCAACGAAAACCCATGGTATTGCTAGCTACAATGTTGTCATTGTTGTGCTGTTTTTTGTCTATTGCAACGCACGCTTCAATGTGTTAGCATAGATATCAAATTGTGTTGTAGTAGCTATAGATATATTCAAATAAAAAAGAATTAAAAATAAATGACACCTCAGCGATCCACACCTTTAGTGAACACGAAATCTCAACCATTCAATCAACACCCTTATCCGCACCTCACCCATTTCTAATTCCTGCAGTAATTTTCCTTTTCCCGCTTAATTTCATTTCGTTAACGCCCCAAAATTATTTTTCAATCAATTTTACAATCAGAAATCGAATTAAAACCAAAATCTCGCAAATCGATAAGTTTATCATTGGGGTGGTGTCGATTTCGGGTTTTTTAACCAATTTATATTCTTGATGGACGGAAGAGAGCAGATCGCTTCAGGATTGGTACAAACGGGGGTTCAGTGCAATTGCTTTTCAGTTTTCACAATTTCTTTGGTAGATCACTTCAGGAAGAAGACGGTTTTTTGCGTAACCGTACTCAATTTATCACATCCAAAAGCTGAATCTCTTCTCAAACCAATTCAAATAAAGTTCGGATCTACAATCGACCCCACTCATTAATTACCGATGGGTAAGAATTTTTGGTTTACAATTATATGATTTGGGGATTTCTTTGTTGGATGGCTTATATATGTTTAAGTATCTATCTTTTTGGGTTTATTTCAACAACAAGCACTGTTTTTCGTGACAAATCATTTGTTGTTAGAATGAAGTTTCAAATGGGAAAGCTTTCGTTAAACTTTTCTATGATGGTTCCCAAGGAATAGTGAACAATATTAGCAAGGATACCTTATGGATCTCCTTATAATTGCGATTATGGATAAATAAAAATTACGATACCGAATGTATGGTTTTGAGTAGCAGTTTTGTATCCTGGCTAAGGTTGAGTGCTATATTACAGTAAAAATGAGGGGTATCACTACGATATTACAGATTTAAGGTTGGGTTGGATGCAGTTAGCAGTTTGGGTGTTCGCTTCATAAACTGTGTATGTATTTACTACAACAACAAGACTTGAACTTTGACATATAGATATTCGTTATTGTTATATACATCGAAGCTATTGTTTATGCCTTGAGAGTAATATTATAATGTTCTGTTAAGGTTTTCTAACGTTCAAGGATTCTCACAGAAACCCACCTAATTCGTTGAACATAGAATATATACCATAGTCGCCTCAATTATTGATTTGTGAATCATCCATGACAACCCACTTATCCATTTCACGTAAGATAAAATAATTGATTTCGCAAAGGGTATAACAAAACTAGATGTTAAAATTGATTGAAGTGTGTAACTATTTTAATACATTTACAAAGAGTCCAGGACATAAATGTGAGAAAAGGAACCATACCAGGAAGTTAATTCTGAAGTGCAAAATGTAAATGCCAATCCATTTTAGGTATTATCAACCGATCAGGATGAAAACTGTACCACTGATGTGATGAATGCATACTTAAATACATCAGAGCAAGTTAATAAAGGTGGTGAATATTCTACTACACATATGAATAATCTTAATGAGGTAGTAGACAAAAACACATTGGTTAATAATGAGGTACGGGATAAGGATGTTGAAACATTGGCAGGTAATTTCTTTGATGAAACTGAAGTGAATATTGATATTGCTCATAATTCTGATATAGCTTCGACTGTTTCTGCTGGCATGATGACATCTATGAATATTTCTTCGACCATTGTTTCCTCTTTAAATACTATGTCATGTTCATCTTCATTCAGTTTTGCTACACCATCATCTGCTTGTTCCCCTATGAGCAAGTCACCCACTCTTTCAACCTCTTCTCCTTCAAAATTTCTCTCCTTACACTAACTTGAAGCCTCCTTCTTCAATCCAGTTACCTTCCCCTATTGTATCTGGATCTGGTTTGACATTCCCCTTAGTTAATACTGCTTTGGCAAACATCTCTTCTGCTGTACCAACTAGTTCACTTCCATCATCTAATACTAAGAACAACAAATTGAAAAGGAAATTTTGGGCAGATTCCGATCTTGATGAAGGTATTGACTACAGATCTGAAGATGTGCAACCACTTAGTAATAAACTGAAATCCACAAAAAGGCATACGAGACATAATCCAGCACCCTTGTATGATCCGTTTCTTACTTGAGAGTTGCCGCTGTTTCATTTCTACAGTGATCTTACCATGAACTTCAGTGAGCATTCTCACTTGTCTGCAACTGTTTTTAGTTCCTTTTCTTTTGGCTTACATGCTAGTATGCTCTGTTCCATTGGTGTATGCACCGATCAGTGGATTATGATGGTACTCAATGGGTTGTGAGTGTGTTTGTTAATTTGGCTATGGGATGCTCTTTTATTGCAGCTACTCTTGAGCTGTTTCGGGTGTGCTTGGTTATGCAGTTACTGCCATGATGCTTCAGTAAACGGTCTTATATGTAGACATTGAGGTGGGTTTGGTCATATTCTCTTGCTAGTGATACAATTTTCCTGCTGAGAGATACAATAATAAGTTGTTTGCACGATTGAAATTCTAGTGACGACCAGTTTTGAGTTTTTTTTTTTTTTCAGATCTTCAGTGGTGTACTTGATTTTGTTTTTTTTCTCGTTACTGCTTTGTTTTGAGATAGGAATGTGTTGTATAGTTTTCCGACTGAATTTTCCGCAACTCAGTTTTCCAACTGAGTTTGATAAACTGAGTTTGCAGTCCGTCTTACATATAACTGTGTTTTGTTTTGTTTTCATTACCATTAAATAAATTTTGTTGTGTTAGATCAATTCAACGATCAATGATGAAGTAATGCCGTAGTATTAGAGGCCATTCATGATTGAATTAGAGAAGTTGCGGTTGCGAAGGTAGTAGTTTATATAATTATTTTCGTGTATTTTTTCTTGTTTACGGTTGTATGTATGAGTCTGTATATGAGTGAATCGAGGGACAATGTAGTGAGGAATGTATGTAAATATGAATGATTGTGTAATATACAAGTGAATGTACAATAGTGGAGTCAAAAAAATTGTACCATTTGAAATATTGAAATAAAATATTTATTCGAATAAAATTGTATGTTATAATAATATTTATTATAGTATTATGAAATCTTTGATTAGTAGCAGTTGAGGTGTGATTACTTTTAGCAGTTGCAAAACAAATTTTAACAACTGCTAGAAACAGTTGTAAAAAATGTTGACTTTATTACAATTGCTACCTGTACTAGACATATTACAACTGTTTTTAGCAGTTGCGAAAGGGTATTTTTTTTATTGTATTGATACCAGTGGCAACATCTGTACCGATATTACCATAGAGTTCCAAAGGCGTTGCCTTTGACTCTAAGGCAACGCGGCAAAAATGCAGCCCTAAAAAAGTGTTGCCACATATTATTTTTTGCCTATAACAACATTTTTTGGCATCTACTGCGTCACTTTTTTGGGGTTGCCGTAGGCCATCTATGGCGTAGTGGATATTCGCTAATTGGACTGCTATGCAGCCTTATCTTATGTTGTGACTGCAATGTGTAGTTTATAGTATTGTAATTTTATTGCCTTTCTCTATATCTGTAACTCATCTCACCCTGTGCGCTGATAGATTTATGTTTTAGATCTTAGTTAGTTAAGGCAATCATGTCTGTAGCAGATAGGCTCATGCTTGTAGCATTTAGGGGTGAGCATTATTCGGGTAAACTAAATAAACCAACTAAACCAATTTATTTTGGTCGGTTTGGTTCGATATTGAAATTAAATCGGTTTGTAATCGGCCTGAAAAAATATTGAGATCGGTTATTGGTTAAACCAAATTAATTGAATTTTTACTATATTTTCAAAATTATCGGTATTATAATAAATATTTTAGGTTTGTTTAGTTATTTAAGTATATATTAATCATCACCTATGTGTCAAAATTAATATTAAAAAGCATTAAAAAAAATACCGTAATTATATATTTATAATTTGTTTTAAATTACAGTGAATATTTCAAACACAAAGTGTCAAACATTTTTAGTTCAGTTTAATCGGATAATCAACCAAACCAACTAAACTTAATTTGGTTAGTTTGGTTTGATTTTCAGTTTTATTGGTTTTAGTTTGATCTGAAAATTTTATCATCGGGTAAACCAAACCAACCAAACGCTCACCCCTATGTAGCAGATAGACTTTCTGCCTATCTTCAGTTATACTTTATACTCATTACTTGTTATAATGAAAAAGTGGTACGGTCCACTCTAAAAACTGGTATAAATAAATAAATAAATAAAAAGGGGAGGAAAGAGGAAAGAATAAGAGAAGGGAGGCCACAAGGAATGAATGGTTGACTCAACTCATCGGCCAAGATGAATCAATTCGTTGCAAAGCAGAAGAACCGTGCGTCCTGTCTGTTATATATTTGCAATGCAAAAGCTTGTTTTCTTTGATAATGTTACTTTAAATTTAACAGTTTAACATTGTTATGTTCATTCTTTCTTCTTGACCTATTTTAACGAGCTTGTTAATTATATTGTAGTATGGCTCATTTTACCATATTTATTTCACATAGGAAGTCAGCATCATCTTACTTCATTACCAACCTTTTGTTTTCTTTCACTCGCAGCAAGCCATGGGCATCCTAGGTTTTTTTTCTTTTGTTTTCTTGAAAAGTCCAAACATCTACGCAGATAAGTTTTTGGAATGGAAGGTTGTTAGAGTATCTCCTGATTCAAAATTACATTATTTGAGGAGGTTGTTCATCCTTTGTTTTAAATATTAAGGTAATGTTTGGTTTACCATTTTAAGTTTTGGGTTTTTGTCCATACAATAATGTGCACGACACATGCATATCATGAAAAACAACCATTTTAGAAAACAAAGTTAACACACAAAATAAAAAACAATTTTTCATGTTTTGAGAAATAAGAGAAACATGAAGACCAATTCTTCCTTCCATGATTTCTACATCCCCTCCGCGGTCCCCTCCATCTTCCTTCCATTCTACCATTCCTCGTTTCATATTTTTAATGTTTTGTAATTAATTCTGAAAACTAAAAACCCAAAACTCATTTTAAACCAAACACACCCTAAATATTTTCATTTGTTCGAAACATCTGTCGTCCTGACATCAGCTGTCCTGTTCAATTATAAAAAATGTTTCAATTAGTATAAAAAAATGTTGAAATATACCCGATTAACGTTCACTTTAAAAATGTTGACTCCTAAAAATTGATATTTGCGTATGTATTAAATTTTATACTGCTATGCCTACGCGGTTGGAGATGCTCTTTATATTTTGAAAGTAAAAGCTGCTATTGATTGATGAAACAACTAAAGTAGTCTTGCAAATAATAATCTGATCTGAACATTTAATACGGTTGTTCCGTGATTACTATAAACCAGCATTTAATAAATGCACAATTGAAAATTCAACTGAAGATTTTATGGCAAGGATCCCACACACGTGTTATGTCAAACATCAATCTCAAACATTCTATCTCACATTGAATTCAATATGAGAAATCAAATCCCCTATATGTCCAACCAATAGGATCCCATAATTTCTACCATTTTGCAATTAAACCATTTTTCTCTCTCCGCTTTAATTGCAAAAAAGTGAAAATTAGAGGTTCTGATTGGTTTAGAATAGGGGATAAAGAATTAAGGGTACAGAGGAATTTACTGTTATGTATGACACTATGTCACAGTTTATGTTATATCTCAGAATGTCTTCTAACCATATGTCATGAGAATCAATTTATTTAAACTTCCAAAATAAGTAAAATGTTGGACAAATACATTGTTTAAACTGGTTAATACATTTGGACATAATGCGAATGGTCATTGGTTTGATCCTCATCTTAGGGAGTTTAATTTGTCATGGGTTCTATTCCCACCTTACAGAGTTCAACTAACATGTCATATAGGGTGCGTTCGCGGTTAAAAATTGGCACGCTCAACTTTTTGGTGGCGTCTGACGTGTCGGACGCCAATAACTTTTAACCCTTCCAGGTTCCACGATTCTCGAACGTTGGAAAAGTAGCTGTTGACGTCCGACGCGTCGGACGCGCCGTCGGACACGCCGGACGCCACGGTTAATTTTCCAACGTACCGATTCAGCCACTATAAATCCACCTTCACCCCCTCATTCTCCTCCATCTAACCCGAAACTACCCCTCTAAACCTCCAAAAACCGAATTTTTCGAGCAATTTCAAGCTACAAAAAATGTATTTTTTTATAGCGTTGTGTTTATTTTTCAATTTTCTATAACATATGTTTTTTTCGAATTTTTCTGAATTTTTTTTTTGGTTATGCAGATGGCTTCCTCTTCCACCCCTGCTACCTCGCAGCAATTTGCGAATTGGACGGACGACCAGGAGTCCGCTTTCATAGATATTTGCATTGAGTTTCTAGCCGAGCGCGATACAAGCGTCAGCCACTTCAACTCAACAGTCGCGACAGCAATGAACGACTGTTATAATATGAAGTTCACATAAAACCAGATCAAAAATAAATGGGATAACTTTAAGCGCTCTTTTCTTGATTGGGACAGACTGCTAAGAGCACCTGGTGGTGTATGGAATGTAGAGTTCGATTATCTGGATGGTCCTGATGATTTTTGGAGTACCGGCGGTGGCAGACCATACAGACGATTCATAAAGAATTCGTCGTTGAAGTTCCGACAGTAGGACATTATGTTTGAGGGTTGTTTGCGCAAAGATACTTGTGCGTATCCGATTCCTGAGGTTGCGCCTCCTACTGCACCTGCGGTCCTGCACCTCTACCTCCACCAACGCCTGTGCCAGCTGCTTTTTTCTCCCCTGCCGAAGCGGATTACTATACTAGTTGGATGACTTCGGGTGATCCCTCTCTGGTCAGCCATCTAGGCGCAAACAGGTAAAGCGTGTCAGCTCGTTTATGACCGACCATGTGAGATAACTTGCTGCTCGTTGCTTAGAGCTTGTTCAGGGACTGAGTACGCGTGTGGAGCTTCGGGAGATTCTGACGATTTTCCGCAATGATGCGCGGAATGTGGATATTGTTCAGGAGCTTACCGATGAGGGTATACACGGATTTATTTTAGCAGAGTTGAGCTTATTACCTCATCGTCGTTTATTTTAGATTTTCATGTACTTGTTTTAATTTCAGTCTTGTTGTGTTCTTTATGTTTGTATTTCTGATCGTGTACTGAAAAATGTAGTCGTTTTGTTTTATGCAATTAGTATTTAATTAATTCAAAACAATTAATTTAACAATTAAATATCACGCTCAAATACCCCGTTCGTAGCTAAAAACACATTCCCCGCTCGCTACAGTACCACGCTCACATTCGCCACTCAAATGCCCCTCTCAAATACCCCGTTCACGTTTGTTAAGAACACACCCATAATATGCTTTGTACTACCTAAAACTTATAAATAAAGAACCAATTTCTCCAGATATTAAATCTTGCATGCTAAGTGAACTAGCCAAAAAAAAACCCAAGTGAACTAGCTAAAAAAAAAGAAAACATTCCTACTATCGTAAATTAGTAAACCTCTCAAGACACATTAATGACTTCCACTAGTACTCTAAACCCCTGGCCTTTCTCCTCCAGTTTCCTCCCTCCTCATGAAAAGGAGTTCCTCCTGATATTGATCAAGATGGGTTTCAAACTGTTCGAAATCAGAAAAGATTTCAAACAGTAAAAATTCAGAATTCTGCATAGAATTCCAGATCTAAAGTGAACATTCCTAATGAAAAGAAAAGAAGAAGAAAAAGGTTGTCCCCTCTGTTCAAAAATCTGGAAATGTCCAACCAAAACCCTCTTAATCGACCGGGCATAATGTTAGTCAGAGATTCAATATGGGCTCTTCTCATACTTATGTGGACCTTATTAAGAATGATAGAATGCAATCTTCCTCATTTGATCTAAATTATATTGCCTCAATTAAATTGGGTGATAAGAAAATCATTGTAATTAAAGATGCAGTAGGGAAAAGAACAGAAAAAAAATGGAGTAATTCAGTTTTTGTCTACATTATTGGTCCAAGACTCCTATTATCACCATTTTAAGGCATTTTTTAAACGTGGAATTCTATAGGTAAATCTGACATATATATTCAGGATTAATGAGTTTTTTATCATCAGATTTTCTAGCCCTAATGACTTCAGCAAAGTTATTAATGGTGGCCTGTATTTTATCAATAGGAAGCTTATTATTTAAAAGAAATGGTCCAAAAAGAAGAATTTTGACTGAGATCTTTTATCTGTTTTCCCAATTTGGATCAGATTGTCTGAGCTAAATCTGAAACTCTAGGATAGGGAAGCCTTTACTGCGAGTGCTAACGTGGAACCCCTCAAAAACTAGATGAGCCAACTGCTACCAAATCCAGGCTTAGTTATGCCAGGATCCTTGTAGAAATTTGGGTGGATTCAGAATTATTATAAGAAGTTATTATTAGCATGTATGATGGAGAAAGTATAACTCAAAAAATTGATTACGAATGATTCCACGTAGATGTATGAAATACATATGTTTTGGGCACTCAACTGAAGCTTGTCAAACAAAACAAGCCTGGAAAGAATAATAGTTCAAAAACAAGTATCAACTGAAAACTTCTTTGAAAACATCCTAATTTCGTTCGAAAAGCAGGTAGAAAACCCAGAAGTCTCTTTTTTTTAAATCAATCAAAGGTATCTCTGATCATAACAAGATAATGAAAATCCTGTAATTGATTTATCAAAGATCAGAGTGTAGCATTTGAAAGCCAGGTTACAGAAACCTCTATCAACGTACAATTTTCCGAAAATACTCAAAATTTGGTCGCCAAAAGTTCATCAGAAAAATGTGCAAATTCAAGAATTGCAGAAAACAATGAAGTAAGTGCCAAAGAACAAACTGTTTCATCTCAAGAAAATGTTGTTTTTGCCTTTGAAAACAATCAACAGAAAAACACGTTTCTTCTGTTGAAATTTCGAAAAATCTAGGCATCGAAAACAATATAAAAAAAACATATGAAATGCAAATCTGTGTAGAGGATATTAATGTACAGGTCATGGCACAATCTCATCTGCAAGAAGAGCCAAGATTTATTACAGATTCATATAACATATCAAATGAAACGAATACTATATCTCCTGAAGAAGTGGATCTGGCCAAGCTAGGATGCGAAACATCCAGTAATGATGATCCTGAAAAGCTTAGACCATAACCAACCATCCGTTCTGTTCAGTTATTCTCTCTCATGTTCTGAAACTGGTCCAACGAGCCGAGCACCCAGAAGGGGAGAACCAGCCACGGACTGGTTGGGAGTAGTGGATACGACGGCAAAGATATTGCCGTTATAAATATTACAACGGCAAAGTCTTTGCCGTTGTAATATTATAACGGCAAACACTTTGCCGTTATAACATTATAACGGCAAAGTGTTTGCTGTTATAATGTCCCCCCCCCTCAAAACCCTCGCCGCCACCCCCCTCAGCTTCATTTCTCCTTCCCCTTCTTCAAACCCGAAAACTCATTTCCCTCCCCCATTTTTCACCCAATTTTCTCCACCAATTCACCAATCCGTCAGTTTTTAACCAAATTAACTAGCTTGTGTGAGATATTAGTTCGAAAATATGGCTAGATTACTAAAAAATTTCGCCAAAAAATTCATGCACGGCGACGATCGTGGCGCCGGCGGGAGTGGTGAAGGTGGTAGTGGCCAACAGCCAGTGCTCGGAATAGAAGACTTACTTGTAGCCGCCGAAAACATGGAGAACGAAGAAGCAGAGGTGCAACAGGGAGGCGGTCATCGGGGACGTGGCGGGCGTAGAGGCGGACGAGCAGGCAGGGCACGTAGGGGTGTTGGATCAGTTGCCGCTAGAGAGGGCCAACTCGATGGCTATGTGGATATGAACCTCAGCGCCGCGAAGCTTCCTGCGCTATCCAACTTTCGCATTCTTCCAGATGACGAAGTACACGTTAGCACGCAGTCGAGTTTGGCTGTAAGTATTTTTAATATTATTTACATAGTATTCTTTGAGTGTTATATATTGGGTAGATGGTATAACATTTTGTTGAACCGTTAACAGTCGCGGAATATACGTCCACGTGGTTCGTTAGCGACCACACTTAGATATTATCATGCACACTTGGCGGGTAAGGAGGGGGTCGCAGGACTGTTACATGCTCTTGGATTTCAATTTTTTCTAGGTAATATTATAGACCTTTTAATGAAATAAGTGGATAATTTAGTAGTCATATTTTATCTTATTGTGCGATTTGCTATTTTAGGAATAAACCATGTTATAAATGCCGATGTCCAATTGTGTGCGGCCATTGCTCTACGGTGGTACAAAACCACCCACACATTTCACTTTCCTTGTGGTGAGTTAGGACTTACACCGCTTGATTTCTCCATGCTTACTGGTATTAGCATTGGAGTTAGTGCTTATCCCCAACTGCCTTATGACGATGGTCGATGGCGTGATCGTGCACTTGTTCATGATCTACTGCCTCATTTGGATGTTTCTGCTACGTCGTATCAGGCAGAAGGCGCTATTAGAGTGAGCGCGATCCGTGCGGCTATGGACAGGATACTCGAGCACTACTCTGTTGATGACGACTTGGAGCTTGCTCGATTATTTGTGTTATACCTTATGGGTAACCTTTTCTTTAGTTCTTCGAGCAGTAGCGTTCCTGTGGGGTTTTTTGCGGTCGCGGCTGAGATAGATGCCGATGGGGCGATTTTATATGATTGGGGCACACCTATCCTTGCATACCTATACAGATGTCTCGACATGTAGTGCACCATCACTGATTCTCAGGTTTCTTTATTTGGATTCTGGGAGTTGTTACAGTATTGGTACTTTGAGTACTCTAGGAACTTTCATTTTATCACCCGTATTGCTGACCCATCGACCTTTTTCCCCCGTATATGCTTTTGGACTGCGGACAACCGGGGGCCCAGAGATAATGAGTCACGCCATGTGTTTCCCGTTGCCCATAAGCAGATTGAGCTGAGGATGTATAGGGATCAGATTCTATGGCATCCATTTGAGCAGAGTACATCCATCGATCTTGAGATCATACAGATTGCTAGGATGCTTGCCGGACGGAGATTTCCACTTATATCTTGTCCCGTGGCGCTAGGTGCTTATTGGTATCTTGGTGAGAGGTGCTGGAGACAGTTGTATGACTTCGATGCTATTCCGGATGATCCACACCCACATACTTATCGGTGTATGATTTACCCGACGGAGCAGCTAGATATAGCCAGGACAGCAGGCTGGTGGACGGCTAAGAGCTTTGTTATTATCGGGGAGTGTTACCTTACCTTCTGGCGTAGATTTTTCACCGGGTCCTCAGATACGATTACGCATGCAGCATCGATTGATTTAGTAGGGCCATCTGCTATACGACACGGCATACGTCCACCTGTTGTCGAGGATGTTACCCAGTCCAGTCAGAGTTTTCGTGCAGCTGATCATGTGGCGGCCGCCAGTCATTTTGGATGGACCATGGCAGTGCCCACCATTGGACCGGATCGTTACATTGACGTGTTTCATCCTCCGGCCCATCACGATTACCCGGATCCTACACAGGTATCATATCATGATCTGTATGATATGCAGATGGGGATTAGGCATACGGGCTATATAGAGCATAGGCGTAGCCTAGATTACTATGATGGTGAGCTACGTCGTGTTGCAGAGGAGGCACGACAGCAGCAGGCGCATTTAGAGGCCCAGCTTGAGGCAGAGCGCAAGAGACTTCAGGACTTGCAGATGTATTACCACCATAGGTCTAGTGCTGGGTCCAGTCAGCCTCCAGATGTTGGTGATCATGAGAGACGTCATCGGCGCCGTACACGTCCACGTACACATTCAGATGACTCGGACGAGTGAGTTACTATCACTTTTATGTACTTTCACAGTTGTCAGGTGTGTGGTCCTACTGTTGGAGTAGACATTCTGCATTTTTTGAGTACCAGTGTTATGTACTTTTGTTGTATTACCACTGTTATGCATTTTTTGGTCCTACTGTTATGTACTTTTGTTGTTCTACGTATTCCTAGTTGATAGTTGTCTGTTCTTGTTGTTTGAGTAGACGTTCTTGTATTTGTTCACTACCATGATTATGTACTTTCGATGTTTTACGTTTTCGCAGTTGTCGGTTGTATGTTCCTATTGTTTGAGTATGCGTTCTGTATTTGTTGACTACCGCTATTATGTGCTTTCGATGTATTTTGTGTACGTTTTGATTATGTTTCTGTGTAGAGACTACATTTGGTTATGTGTAGACACTGTATTTATGTGTAGAGAATGTTTTTGTGTAGAGCCGGTATCTTCTGTTGTTCTAGTTCCTGTAAGAGTTATTTGGAATGTAATAACGTTTGAATTTGATGTTGAACAAGGTTTCCCTCTTCTCGTGTAGAAATGCAAAATTCTTAAACAGCACGCCAACATAACAAGGTTTACATATAACTCCATATTCTACGCACAAACAGCAAAGTAAATAGACAGTAAAACAACAATAAAATCACAATACCATAAGCCTACTCAGTTCCATAGCGGGTCAACCAACTGTAGCGTAGTTTATACGCTTCGTAACCAACGAACTCCTCACCATACTCGAAAAGGTAACGAGAATCATATGTTGCTTGATTTGTTTTAAATATGTTCTCGTCTTCAACAGTTTCGATAATCTTTGTGTACCGATCACAAGCGTCTGCAAAATGACGATTAGCCATTTGGATTTCAACCGATGTTCGTGTAGTGGGCCGGGAACGATGGTTGTTGTATAGCCTCGTGATCATTGCCCATCTTTCTTCATATGTTAAACCCCCTCCACTTTGCATTAGCAACTCATCTCTCTTTTCAACCTCAATATAGGATTTTACGAGGGCCAGCAAATCCTTAGACGAAAAATCTGGAGTAGGAGAATTATTACAAGCACTATTACTAGGTCGTTGATTTACTGGAGAAGGACGCGGAGCTGTAACCGCTCGATGCTGAATCGCGACGGGCACCTCTTCAACTTGTGTATCATGAACTAAACCCTTTTCGTTATCGTTCACTAAGTTTCGTTCGTACTCATCAAAAATCCTTCCCATTTCTTCATCACTTATTTTTGAATTGTCCATGTAACCTGTGCATCAGTAGAATTAGTAGAGTAACTAGAAGTACGAATTTTGTTGATAATAAACGTTACCTTTAAGAAAACAAGAAAATAAATTTTCTCCCTTTACTCTACAACGGTGCTGCTTGAAGCTGTAGAAGGTATGAGATGGATTATCAGATATGGAGTACTTATAAGGGCAATGTACGACCAACATTTACAATTCAACATACTTGAATACGGTTTACAGGGTTCTCGTGTTATTATGGTTGATTCTGTACAATGTCCGGTCACATCATTGCAATTAAGCTCTCAGTCTGTAGCCACAGGGGGTCGTCCTTGATACACTTTATCACTAAAAAGCAGATTCCCTACAGTGTTCCCTACAGTCGTACCAGTGACCGGTTACATCAGTATTTTGTTTGTTTACCTACACAAGCTTTGAAAATCGCAAAGTGTAGCTAGTGACCATTCACACCATAACTAATATTGCAGCTATATATACATTTGTTACTTAGTCACAACTTACCGCACTCAAACACCTTCGTTCTCATTCTTAGAGCACATCCTTCTATTAGAACTCACTGAAGATGTCTTCGTGGTCATCTTCTATAGACTCCGAGGAACAGGCGTACAACGAAATGAGGCTACAGGAGCTTCAAGACGAATTTCAGTTCCTAAACCAAATTAGACCGCAAACTGAACCGTCGTACGAACAGCTGAACGTTCAACCTCCATATGAAACTCAAGTCCCACCTGTTCAAGTATCATCTGAACAAGTTGTCACTCAGTCAACTCAGGAAGCAGAGTTCTTTCGTGTACCACTGCAGGAACAAATAGTTGATTCCTATCCAGTTCATTGCTACTGCGGGTACGCGGTTGAAGTTGTGGTTCAAGCAGAGGGAAACAATATAGGTCGGCGCATTCAGCGATGCCCAGCCTTTCCAAATGGTTGCAATTACACGGAATGGATAGACCAACCTTTGTGTCCTCGGGGAATAGCATATTGTAACGAACTCGAACGGGAAAATAGACGTGTTCGAAGTGATAATGAGCAATTGCGATTGAACATCAGGCGACGCCCGTAAGACTAAACGTAAAATGCATTTTAATGAAGTTACTAATTCCTACTCCATGCTTTGATTGAGCTAGTTCGCATGTACTATCGTCAGTTGTTGTGTCTGTATGAACTATTTCAATGGTGCCATCACATGAAATGTTGGCATTTACTATTAATCTCATGATATTACGTTAGATTCCCTACAGTGTCCGGTCACATCATTGCAGCACGATAAATGGTGCCATCACAAGAAATGTTGGCATGTACTATTAACCTCGTGATATTATGTTAGATTCTCTACATTGTCCAGTCACATCATTGCAGAACGAAAAATGGTGCCATTACTATTAATTTCGTATACTGTTGTCATTTAATTCGGAAGAGACTACCAGCACCAAAAAAAGGGTCGTCCACCAGTGCTTTAACCATTTCAATTCACGAAATGGTTACGAAAAATGGGTCGTTCCCAGGTGCCTTATTTCTGCTTGCGACATAATGAAAACAACTATAATATCATGACAACTAGTAGAACTATTGACAAACCATAATCATACAAACTTCAACAACTAGTACAACTATTGAGCAATTGAAACAACTGGAACAATGACAACTAGTAGAACAGAAGGAAATGCCAAACCATAATCATACAAACTACAACAACTGAGCACACCAGCATCAAATTCAAACACGTACACCTACCATGGTTTAGGGAAAGGACCATCTCTTGTCTTACCGGCATTAATCTTGCTCAAGCGTCTTATTTCTGCTTGTGCTTCGAGTGCATACTGACGTCCACGTTCGCAAATGGGAGGGTCAATCCACTCCTTAAAGCAACAACAATCAATGGCATCAGGATAATTCATGTGGTCGTTGAAGGCTTCACAACCGAAAAATCGACGACCGGCATTTGTTTCGGTCTCGTCAACAACAACGACCGACACTTGTCCACAATAGCAAACAGGGTTGGATCCAATCGTCCCTAGTGGCTCGGAAACCTTCCCTTCGCGTACAATTTCTTTTCCAGCTCTTTGATAAACAGAATGAGCATCGTCATTTGAATACTGTTGGTGTTGGGATAGGGGTTTCTTGCTTACACCTTTTTTTCCGCTTCGCTTGGGTGCAGAAGAAGACATTTTTTGGGTTGTACAACTTGAAGTTGAAAAGGTAGTGTGTTAGTGTGGAAGAAGGAGGAGGTAGGTTGATATATAATGGGAGGGATTGCGACCGTTTAAGTAGCCGTTGGGGCGCAACGGCTATAAAATAAAAAAGCAAATAGTTTGCCGTTATATTTTTATAACGGCAAACAATTTGCCGTTATATTTTTATAACGGCAAACTCCTTTATGCATTGGTAACTGCATCTCCTCCTACATATATCGAATGTCGTTTCACTAAAACCCTATCCATCTACTTAGAGCGTAGTCATGCCAATTTCTTATCCATCTTCTTACAATTACACGGACCTTATTTCTGGACCATCAAATCCTAATCCGTCCGCATCTAGAGAACCAACCGAGTGGTATATTGAAATGGAAGAGCGACACAATGACGAGGTGCGACAATTAGAGCTCGAAGCAGGAATGCACAAAATGGAAATAAGCAATCAGCAAGACAATCCAGCACGACAACATGACCGTAGGGCTAACCTTGTAATTCCTCGTGTAAGAGCCACGGTTGAAGAAGGCGAGGTGCAATCCGCAAATATTGTATGCTTTTGTGGTTTTGAAGCACCGCAATTAGTCGTCCGTCATGGAAAAGACGTTGGACGACGATATTATACTTGTCCAGTACGAAACAACGGATGCGAGTTTGGACAGTGGATAGATGATCGCTTTCCCCGTCGAGCAATTACGTATGCTTTGGAACTAGAGGAAGAAATAAGAAAGCTGCGAAATCAAGTTAACGACCTAAGTAATTCAAATTATCGACTCCAACGTGGATTAAATTAGGATTTAAATATTTTATGTTATGCTAATATGTACTGTATCGTTACGCATCCTATCACTTGTATCGTATCGCTTGTATCGTATCACTTGTATCGTTATTTGATGTTACTATGTTCTGCTGTTCTAGTTCCTGTATGTGTTGTTTGAAATGTATTAACGTTTCGTAACCATCTGTAGTTGGTCGACGGACCGTAGCACATTGACTGGTCACGTCTTGCACAGTTCGCATAGTGCAGTCATCTTTTATGTGACAGTGGCGTCATGTCACTCTTTGTCGAGAGTTATTGGAATATAGTCCAGCTCTCAGTCTGTAGCCACAGGGGGTCGTCCTCGATACACTTTATCACTAAAAAGCAGATTCCCTACAGTGTTCCCTACAGTCGTACCAGTGACCGGTTACATCAGTATTTTGTTTGTTTACCTACACAAGCTTTGAAAATCACAAAGTGTAGCTAGTGACCATTCACACCATAACTAATATTGCCGCTATATATACATATGTTACTTAGTCACAACATACCGCACTCAAACACCTTCGAAAAATTATGAAATTTGCCACGCTCACATATTGATTCGAAAAATTATGAAATTTGAAATCTAGCAATAACTTGACATCACGGATCCAACAAAAGTGGTTTCGTCGAAATCCGAGGTCATTTGCAAAATTTTCATTTTTAAGGGCCTGAATTCCATAGCGACTGTTAAGAATTTTCAATTGGACATATCTTTTGATTCCCGCTATGAAATCTTGATTTTTCGGATTCGTTGGAAAGATATTCTCGATTAGATCCTAATGTTTTTGGTTTCACTAAAATCCAGATTGTTTTGCACCCGGTACATTCAATTGAAGTTTGAAATCGAATTATCGAACTACCGCGCCATTTTCAATTCTATTTATAATTATATATAATTATTTATATTCTAACGACGACGTATATAATATATACGTTCGAATTATATTCAAAATAAATTTCTTGTCGATATCATTTAAAATATTCTATTTTAAATGTCCAAAATTCACATCACAACAACTGGCCGAATTGACTACTCAATGGCAGAGCCATTATTGGCAACCAATTAGTGCCAACCTTTCACATCACAACAACAGTCCGAATTGAGTACTCAATGACAGAACCATTATTGCCAACCATTTAGTGCCAACCTTTCACATCACAACAACTATCCGAATTGACTACTCAATGACAGAACCATCATGTTGGAACCATTATTGCCACCCATTATTGCCTACATGTACTCTATGTCAGAGATATTTAGTTTACCATCCCTGCTTATATATATCTCTCGTTCGGATACGCTTAGAGATAACAACGAAACTCAACTTATAAAAAAGCAAGCAATGGATCCAAATCTATACTACCATTACTACAAAAACAAGAAGAATCAAACTGATAATTCCGAACTAGAAGTGGAGCAAGAGACGGAGGAGGAGCTGGAACAGCACGCAATGGTTGCGTATTCCAATTATTTCGCTGAAGGCTCAACTAGCAACCATCGGGGTAGCATGCATGGCCGGATTGACCGACGGTATAAGAGAGACTACAAGGATGGACATGAAAGACTAATGAGGGATTACTTCATCGACAATCCAACCTTTGATATAACTTTGTTCCGCCGTCGTTACCGTATGAGTCCGGCTATTTTCTCAAAAATATATCTTAAACTTCACCAGTCAAATCCATATTTCACTTATAGACTGAACGGAGCACAAGAAATCGGCCATTCACCACACATCAAAATCACCTCGGCGTTGAGGATGTTAAGCTATGGAACATCTGGCGATCAAATGGATGAATATTTCAGAATCGCAGCATCAACAGCAATAGAGTGTCTGAAAGAATTCTGTAAAACAGTTGTTGCAGAGTTTGGGAAGGAGTATCTACGGACGCCTGGACCTAACGATATAACCAGGATACTACGCAGGGCAGAAGCCAGAGGATTTCCAGGTATGATTGGAAGTTTAGATTGCATGCATTGGGCTTGGAAAAACTGCCCAATGGGATGGAAAGGAATGTTCACCGGACATAAGAAAGTGCCATCAATGATCCTTGAAGCAGTAGCAACAGACGATTTATGGGTTTGGCATGCTTTTTTTGGAGTCCCAGGTTCATTGAATGATATAAATGTTTTAAAACAATCATATCTTTTCACAGAACTTGCTAACGGATTGTCAACAGATGTTTCATATAAACTTGGTAATATCGAACACAAAACTGGGTACTACCTAGTCGATGGAATATACCCAAAGTGGAGAACTTTGATGCAAGGGTACAAAGTTCCATCAAATGATAAAGAAAGGTATTTCACTGAAAAAGTAGCTAGCTATAGAAAGGACATCGAACGTACGTTTGGTGTTTTACAAGCCCGATTTCATATTTTACGAAATCCTACTCGTTTTCATGATGCAAGAGTGCTTTCAGAAATCATGTATGCTTGTATAATAATACATAACATGATTGTGGAGTCTGAAAGAGGCGGATATAAGAATCAAAAGTCTAATTATCCTGACATGTTTACGGGCTCAAATGCAAAACCCCATAAAGATGTAAACTCAATGGAAGAATATGTTGATATGGTTCAACACATTGAAGATCAAGCTGCACACTTCCAATTGCGTGACCAGTTGGTGGAACATTTGTGGGCGCATAAAGGAAGGAATAGTCGGAATCAGTAGTTGGTACTAGAACTATGTATCAGTGTGTAGTCGTGTACTATGTATCATTTGAACTATCTATCAGTGCGTACTTGAGTCAATAAATGTGGTTTCCAATCATATTGTAGATTGTATCATTATTTCAACTCAACCCAACATATACAGCTCGTACATAAACAACAACTACTACATTAATACTAGAAACAGGTCACAATCATATTACAACTCACCCCAACATATATAGCTAGTACATAAACACCCACCAGCACATAAATACTACAAACAGTTCACAATCATATTACAACTTAACCCAACATACATAGCTAGTCCATATACGAGCCACTAACGCTTCCGCTTCTGCTTCCTTTGTTTTTTCTATACTCTCCAATCTGCTCGGCTACTAGTTCTTGCTGTAGAGGGGTAAGCTTACTAAAATCACATGTAATCATTTTAACATAATTATTCTCTCGCGCCAAAGCTTTCTGCTCCTCCAGCTTCTTTTCTTCCATGGCTTGTTTCTCCGCATGTTCTTGTCTGCGGAGCTCTCGATCATCCCTAACTGCCTTTTGGAAATCTTCGTCGCTACGGTTTCTTTCCACCGAAAATCGAGCTCTATGCTCTTTTGTTGCCTTAGATGAACTCTCCATTGTTTCCATAAATCTAGCAAACTCTACACCTCGTTGCTCCAGCTGAATTGCCTTGGATCTGCCGACAGGTCGTCCATCACTACTTCCAAATAAAGGGTTTCTTTCTTGCGAACTCGGGCCACTTCCTGGACTAGAATCAGAGTAGTTCATCCTTCTAGCTTTGTTCTGCTGCTCAAACATGAAGTTGCTGGGGTTCTTCCACTTCGGCAACCTAGATAGAAGCTCATAACAGTCTTGGAATTTAAATGGATGACCATACTTTTGCTGGTAGGCCTTTCGTGACTCTTCAATCTGTAACACAAAGTGGATATTGTATGAGCGTATGTCATTTCTAACTAATCGATCATAGTATAGTAAGTTATTTTTCAAAGTAATCTACGCTACTTACAACGTCATAAGGTGCAGCACCGCTTTGCTGTCTGTTCTCCAAGGCTGTCAGTATTGCAAGATAGTTCTGACACGCGGCATTCATAACTCTATAGCCGCCTCTAAGTGATGCCCATGTTCTATTCCTCGCTTCCAACGAATTGTAGAACTCTGCTACTCTTTCCCAAAATTTCTCACCTTTCATATTATTTCCAACAATGCTGTCTTGTGAAATGCGTATCCACGATTTAGCAAGTGAAACGTACTGCTCGGAAGTAAACTTACATTGTTTTCTTCTTCCATCCGCTGGTATATCTTCCCCTTCAGCATTATCATCCTCAATATCTTCTATTCCGTGATTCGGCTCCGATTCAACTTCGGTTTGGTGTCGTTTACTGAAAATGCTCCTTAAAGACTTCACCTTCTTCTTCTTCCTTTGGTTATATTCGGGACTGATAGGTGCAACGTATTCTTCATTCAATTCTTCAGAATTTGTAACATTTACTTCCTCATTTGCATCTTCCTCCTCCTCCGTAGAAGTCCCAACATTTTCTTCGGTAGTAGGAGAGACATACCCATACGAAAACTGTCTTTGCAGATTTTGCATCGCTTCGCGGTCACGAACCTCGGTCTGTTGCGGAGTTAGGTGAGGTTGTTGACTTTGCTCGGTCTGCATCATCATTGACATATACGACGAATGATCGTCGTACACGCCTACCCCGGGCCGTCGTTGGTAAAACTGTGGCGGGACGGACGATTGGATGGGAGAAAAATTAGGATGATCGAGCGGTTGGTACGGTGGACGGTATGGATAATTTGAATACGGCGAGTAGCCATATTCGTGAGATGGCTGCAACGATTGCTGTTGTTGGATTGACCGTTGCATCGCATACGATGACGAGTGCGGTTGGGACATGAGTTTCTTGTTTATGGTTTTTTTTCCGCTTCGCTTGGGTGCAGACGAAGACATTTTGTTGATGAAGAAGTTGGGAAGGTGGAGTGGTTGTGTGGAGGAGGAAGAAGAAGGAGATAGGGTGGTTTATAGGGAGGAAGTGAACTAGCCGTTTGGTTGCAACGGCTAGTTCTTATAACGGCAAACTGTGTGCCGTTATAAGATTATAACGGCAAACACTTTGCCGTTATAATCTTATAACGGCAAAGTGTTTGTCGTTATAATCTTATAACGGCAAACAGTTTGCCGTTATAAGAACCAGCCTCTGTTGGGTGAACCAGCCACGGAGGAGCTCAAAACTAGCCACAGACCAGCCACGGGTGAGTGAACAAGCCACACCTGGTTGCTCCGTGGCTTGTTTAGTAAGTGAACAAGCCATTGTTGGTTGTGCTCTTATGGAAAAAGGTGCCCGTTTGCTTTCTTCTTCTCATTTGAACACAATAAAAAAGCAAAAATGCAAAAGGAAGAGCATGCAAAACGATTTGGATTACAATCAGAAGGTACTAATAAAAGCTTGAGGATAGATACATTATCAAGAACCCAATTTGGGAAGATCATCACGAAGTTCATGACAAAACTGCTCCCAAAAGAAAAGGGACGAAGAAAACAAAGAATGTAGAAGCAGACAGTTCCAAATCTTCAATGGAACAGGATTGAGTATCCTTTATCTACTACTATATATTATAATTGTTAACACATTTAATATAACGCAGTCCCAAGGTCAAACAAACCAGCTCGAACATCATGGGTCGAACACTAGACGGTCGAGCACAAGATGGTCGAGCGTCACCAAAAGAGCCTGGTTCGTTCACAAGCGAACTCCACGTAGTCAGCACCATTATATCGCATGAACCAATGTTAATGTAAAGTGCCATGCACCAGCTATTTGTTTGTAAAGCAAAAAGGCGGCAGCTAATTCAAATAGTGGGACAATCTCTAGCTGTGGACATGTGGAAGCACAGGGAGCATTCATGAAGAATGATGGAATTAACGTGGCATGCATGTCATGTTAAATAACACATACATGTTAATATGAGTGGTTAGACGCATATGAATTAAGTGCATGCTAGTGAAAAGGAGCAAAAATAGTACATGTAGCGCAAAGGATGGGAGGTGCTTCATGATAGTATTCGAACACAAGACTACCTGCATGTTGTGTGAATATAATACCATTTGGAAGCCAGCCTACTTGTCAAGAACGTTACATGAGTCAGATGCATGTAGACACGTGGAGACATATTATACGGACCGGCAGTTGATACTTGGGTCGGTCTTCAAAGAATGCGGTGGTAGGAACTGTAAATAATGCGGGTCGATCATACAAATTTGGGTCGAACATCACTGTTCAGCTCTATCATACATAACAGAGTCGAGCAGCAGCATTCTTAGTTTAGTTGGGTCGAGCATTGTAAGCATGTTGGGTCGAGCACAACACTTAGTTTGGACGTATATGCGTGGGCACATAAGGTCTTTCTAAATGCATAAGACCCATTGAAATAATATGAAACGCAGGCAAACTCACGTGGTCAGTCACTATAAGGGGCAAAAGAACAAAGTGGCACAGTTGTAATAATGGGACTCGCGCAAACATATATCGAACGTATTTTGGGTCGGTCAGTCAATGAAATAACTTGGGTCGTTCACTCCTTTTGGGGCGAGCAAGGTCAGTGGCAAAGTCGTAATATTTAGGTTGGGCATGATAGCTGTACACAGTTGGCTCCAGCTGTCCAATGGCAGTTTCGTAAATATGTGTACGTTCGACCCATACCATGTACTACCTAATTACATAATTGCCATTTGGTCCAAACTTCTCCTATAAATACCTCATTTCACCACATTTTAAGGAACCGGTCTATGTCACCCTGAAGGGCCTGCCATTTCGGCTTTTCTCCATTCTAAAGCTTCTTAAGCTCCATTAATGGTTTTCTAAGCTCACTCCTTCTTCCTCCAAAATCAAGTGGATCTCATCTTCTCCAAACACCATTAATTTTCACTCTAAGTCAATCCAAGTGATCTCCACTACAAGAAAAGGAGTTGTCTGCAATTGCAACTCACGGTGTTTTGGTCTCCATGCTCTAGAAATCAAGCAGGAGTAAATCAGGATCCTGTGAATATAAATCTGCAAAACCAAAACTACTAGCTGCCCGTGTAGAAAATAAGGGCACCCAGAGTTTAGGTTAAAACAATAAACTGCAGGTCAGTCATGGGACTAGTATGAGAACTAAAACAGTTATTAATCTTTATTTTAAAGTTCGTTAAATCAAGGGACCACGTCGTACGACACGAAACGAGTTTCCTCCCAAGAATACCAGTGCATAAAACAAACAGCGCAATGCTAAATAAAGAAAAATGAAGCTGTTATAAGAATCAGGTCCCATCACACAATGCAACGCAAGTCGGAGGATAGAGTTTTAACCTTATAACAGCCAAAGCATGCTTGATACGTTAAAAACACATTATTTGATACTATTATAGGTGTATAGTTTCAAAACAATTTCATTCATAAATATCAATCCTTGGCGACATGAATGACCCATACTACTATGTCGCCATACTAGGTTCTACAAATAAAACCGCAATATCACGTATTGGAAATTGGATTTCCGTCATGAGTTGAGGCAAGGGGCAAGCTCCTCTCCGATTCGAGACACTCTAGCAAATGCCTCAGGACCCCACTATGATCCTTTGGATCCTCCAAGGCCGGTCCTCTCTTACTTTTGAGGATTAGTTATTCCTAAACACACGTTTCCCGGTCCTTACAGACCTATATCCGAGGCGCCTCGCATTCCAACAACCACATAGGTGAAAAGTATATAAATGTCAGGGCTGGTAGGTCACTGACACCACCATAGCTAGAAAGAAACGTCGTGCACTCCTTGGGTCCTTCTCCCGTTTTTGACTCATACCGGGGTGTGAGGCTCGCGAATCCACGTTATACACAAAGCTGCGCCATACAGGCCGTGCTTTGATCATCAACCACAAGACTTTGCTTTTCAACAGAAGCCTTGATCATTTGCCACTTACGCGTGCCACATAGGCAATTCACTCCATGCGACTGATGTCCATCGATATACAACCTTTGAGCTCGTATGTCTCAGAGAAGGGTGTTAAGCAAGAGAATAAATTCTCCGCCGCCAAACAGATGTATATTTAATAGAGATCAATCAACACAGAATAAAATCCAATGTCAGACACACAATCCATTTACAAGTTCGTTCTGGGTCTGAACGAAACCGGAGGCACTTTCCTCGCATATCCATCGATCTCCAAGTACGTCTGGACGATCACCAACGTTTCCCTCATCTTGGATGTACAACCCAATCGAGATCATCAGTAATCACCCAAACGATGTGAAGACTTCCGGTCTTCAACCACCGTCTTCATCTTAGACATCTCGTCGAATCGGTTATTCAGAATGGGTATAAACCCGGCCTTTCTGAATAACCCACGTATATGATAAACAAACGTTACACAAACACAACAAACGCCTCATTCCAATTCAGAATATTCTTTTATTCACAAAATCATATTCTTAGGGAAAGGTTCCCATTAATTTTATCAAAGATAAATTCTTCTAAATTTATTCTTTAATCTTCCTTTGGATATCATTTCAAACCATTTTATGGTTTTCCAAACTAGTCGGGATTAGCGAACCACACCGAAGTAATTATTTATTTTATTTCCCAATCCCAACCTATTCATCCCATGGAGCAAAACTGGTAATACTCCATATCTAACACCACGGTGTTATCGGTAAAGTTAATTACCATTTCACGTTCAAATCTAATTAACTATCGCTTTGGAGCAAAACTGGTGATACTCCATTCTCGATCCCTTTTCAGATTTGATAATTTAAATTATCAGTTCGCTTTTCAATTTAATTAAAGATTCATTAAAACTCCACTTAGTTTTAATCTTCTCAAAAATCAGTAACCTGTCTTTAACTGGGTTAAAGAACCAATGTCACCTAAAACACGATCCACGATAAACCCAAATCACATTTGATATTAAATACAAGGCTCTGAATAGAAAATATACTGGCTTATATTCGATATTAAATTCTGAAACCAACAAATATCGTATTGGAAATAACGATATAAATATATCTTTCAAATTTCCACCACCATATCTGTATAATCACAAAATCCAACATCGAAATATTCCGAAGACAATTTCGATTCAAATCCATTCCAATTCACGTATTGGAAATCCTGATTATTTTAAAACCCACTTTCAAATTCAATTTATTTATTTCAAAAATAAATTGATTTTAATTCTAGTTCAAACTAGTTCATTTCGATAAAAATCTATTTTTATCTTTTCAAACGTGGAATTTTTCACCCCAGTCCTTTCTAATTCACATATTATGATTTTACACAAATTATTAATATTTTTAATAATTTTATCAAGGCCCGTACAGTCGATTTCCATCAACGGCCATCGAACTGCACTTACAGCGACCTTTTCCAAATTTGATTTGGACATAATTCCAAATCCAACCGTTAGATTTCAAACTTCTAATATTCATTGGAAAGCTCTTTTCGATACGAACCCAACGGTTCCGGTTTTGGGAGAATCCGACGGTTGGCTCTCCCGTAACGTTAATTCGAAGTCAATGGTCGAAATTCACGAACTACCACGGCGCGGCGCGTTCTATTCAGGCCATTATATAATATATATATATATATTATATATTTCGTCGATTTCCTTTTAAAACGTATTTTATAAATCATTTTAAATTCGTTTTCAAAACCATTTCAAATCTATATTCAATTTCAAATCAAAATTGAATATTTCATATCATTACTATATAAATGATAATATTTTCAAAACGTTATATTTTGAAATCACTTCTTTTCCATATTCACTATAAAAACGAATATAATCGATATAAATATCGTTCATGTCAAAATGGGGCAACTCTAATCAACACGGCTTTATATATTTCAATAAATTCGTTATTCCATTCAACAAATGAATCTATATTTCTTTCAACACATGACCAATCTCAACACATGAGTACTGTCCACATGACTACTTTGTTATGTAATATATTTTATAAAATTATGGTATCTATCGTTTGATTTTTAATCAGACTCCACCACGAAGTAGTTTCTAATCTTAAATATGATAAAGATGTAAATATTATTGTTAAAATATTTTACTCAACACATGAATAGTTTCAACACGTGGATATCGTCAACACATGACTATTTTTATATTCAACATATGAATTTTCTTTTATAATATTCATTATTTTCCTGATTGGAATGAGGCCCAATCAATTACCATATAACGTTAATTATATGGATTCCATACAACACATGTATATAATAGCAACGATAACCAATCAACCATCATCCAAAGTGCACCACACAACTGCATAAGCATCAAATATAAATAATTAACGCTTACACAGCCTGTTGACCAATCGGTCGACATACAATTAAATAATTGGGATTAGTGTACCCAAATATCATCCCAACACCCGTGTGGGGTTTCAAATCAACAAACACTGAATATTATTTGTGCAGTTGGGCGATGTGTAAAATTTATCATCCCAATCAATATCAGTCAAATCAGTGTATATAAACAAATCGGCCGATTTGTTTATAAATATTCATTTATTCACATTCACGTTAAAAATTATATTCTCAACGATAATTAATTTATTTCAACACACTAATCTATATTATCGATTTCACATCAACATCACAAACAAATTTCACAACACATCAAACAAGCATACAAGCCGTTCATGGTCTGTGGACGAAAGGTGTCGCGTGCTGCTAAGCACCGTCTGCATCCTAGTATATATATTTATAACTAGAAAAAGGAATTTAAAGTGAGAAGTTCTCACCAAAGCTATCCCAACTCCATGACACTTCTAATGTGGAAATCTTCGTCGTTCTCGCCTTTTGTCACTTTCGTTGCCCGTATTCACTACATATATAAAAACCACAATTTTATACTGTTGTCTTCAAAATAAAAATCACATTTTTATTTGTTAACTTTCAATTTAAAAATCATATTTTTCCTTAACCATTCTAATGATCAAAATCGTATTTTTACTTTGCTACATATATGATAAAAATTCTATTTTTACATTGCCACTATATACATAAAAATTCTATTTTTACATTGATGCTATATAGATAAAAATTCTATTTTTACATCGATGTTCATATAATAAAGATTATATTTTTATCATGCTTTTCTCTATATAAAGATTATATTTTTATGTTGCTACTTATATAAAAATCAGATTTTTACGATTGCTATATATATATATATATATATATATAAATCTAATCTTTATCATCGTTTAAAAACCAAATCTTTACTTTCATAAAAATCATACCTTTCTGAACATATAATGATCCAATTTTTACATATAATGATCCAATTTTTACAACGCCTTTCATATAATAAAAATCCCATTTTTATTACGATGTACTTCATATAAAAATTAACTCTTGATTTCAAATTAAAAATCAAATCTTTTTAAATTTAAAGTTCATACCTTTTTATCTTTAAAGTTCCAAACTTTTTATCATATTACTAAGACTGAAATTAAAGATCAAAGCACAAAAAGAAACTCACTTCTTTTTATTTTAATTTTAAAAATATAAACTTTCTTATATTAAAAGTATAAACTTTCAATTAAAAATCATATCTTTACTTGGTATTCAAACAAATAAATATCACTTCATTACTTTCTTCGTTTACATTAAAAACAAAAAATAAATCTAAGTTGAATTCATATTAAAATCTTTTCTTTTCGACTATAAAAATCCTTTCTTTTAAACTATAAAAACTTAAACTGAAATAAAAATAATAAATAAAACTTACTGTTAAAACTTTCTGGAAATCGTCGAACTCACGTTCGACTTCAATACACCATCGCCCGAGCCAATCACGGGGGGGGGGGGGGGGGGAGGGGGCTTGGTGCTCGCTGTCAGGCGGGTGGAGGCGCCAGGGTGTCGGAGTTTGGCTGAGGGGGCGTGAGATGTTGGTGGCGGCGGAGCTTCGGTTTGGATGGTGCGCGGCTTCTAATCGAGGGCTGGAGAGGGAAACGTGGCGGAGGGGGAAGAGCTGGGGAGAGATGGTCGGAGGGAGGGGGGTCACGGCGGTCGATGTTAGGGGACGGAAGGGTTGGGCGACGGGGGTTCTAGGGTTGGTTTTTTTTTTTTTTTCTGCGTTGACTGATATTAATGGTAGAGGAAGGAGAAAGTAAAGGGGGTGAGGGCTTAAAGTATATATATAATATATTTAATTAATTATTTTTAAATTTTAAAGTCCAAAAAGTAACTTTTATTTTCGACCTCGAAATCGAACCCACCGCCTGTCGTCCATAGCTAATTACCCCCATTCCGAACACAATGGGATATGTATCGTAAGCTTTTCGACCGTTCCGATCAGTTTTCGTCAAAATCGACATATAACTCTATATATTGAATTTGAACATACATTTCAATTTACTAGGGCCACATACTAACTAGAAAAATTCCCGAAAAATATTTTCTAGTTTCGTATCGACGATACGGTCCTAACAAAACTAGTTTCGTCGAATTCTGAGACCGTTTGAAAAACGATCATTTTCCAGTCGATTAAAATCAACTAAAACTGGTCAAACGTGTTTTCCTTTGCCACGCTCACATATTGATTCAGAAAATTACGAAGTTTGAAACCTTGCAATAATTTGACATCACGGATCCAACAAAAGTGGTTTAGTCAAAATCCGAGGTCGTTTGCAAAATGGCTATTTTTAAGGGCCTGAATTCCATAGCGACTATTCAGGATTTTCAACTGGACATAACTTTTGATCCCCGCTATGAAATTTCGATTTCCCGGATTCGTTGGAAAGATATTCTCAATTAGATTCAGATATTTTTGGTTTCGCTAAAATCCGGTTTGTTTTGCACCCGGAACATTCAATTGAAATTTGATATCGAATTATCTAACTACCGCGCCATTTTCAATTCCTTATATAATTAAAATAAAATTTTATATTCTAACGACGACGTATATAAATATATACGTTCTATTTTCATTCAAAATAATTTTCTCGTCAATATTATTTAAAATAATTCATTTTAAATATTCAAAATTCATTAAAATTGCCAAAGTAAAAATTTTTAAACCGGCTCGCATTTTCCGGGTTGTTACAATCTCCCCCACTTAAAACTTTTCGTCCTCGAAAAGGAACGAAGCCGAAAGTTGTTTAACTAATCAACTCAACTTCCATTCTTTTTTTTTTACGGCTTAAGTTCTTCAACTTTTCAGTTTCTAAGAACTTTTCAAATTTTTCAAAAATTTGGCTAACACCCTAAATTTCCGAAAAATTTCGCCATAACCTCCCCTGCACCGGGAGCACCGGGAAAATCCCGAAATTGCCATACAGGCCCTCTGATCTCAAAAAGAAAAAGAAAAAGCCAAGCGGCCAGCCAATCGGCTCATAAAATCATCATCACCCAAACAAAACAGTAAATTATGGTAAACATGTACCTATTTGTTGGGCAAACAAATTTTATTCTTCTGCTCTAGCCTCCTTGCTATGACCTGTTCAATGTAAGTACAAGTATATGCAAGCAAATGCGACTAATTTCAAACAATTCAATATTCGGTTCAATTAGGCTAAATGGTTCAAAATTATCAAACAAGTAAACAAACAACACAACCAGCAATCAATTAGTGGATTAATGTTTCAAATTCATAATTTTGATATATATACAGAAAATCATGTTTTTGATGCCAAATCACAACAATAAACCTATCTAGTTTTGGTTCTCACACCAGTCTATGGAATCATATAGAAATCACACCTTCGAAACACGAACATAAATATTGATGATGCCATGGTCATTATCAACATCATCTCCGGGCGACTAGAGTGTGATTCTATATCTATCCAGTATATTAAAACTTCGAATATACGTTCATGACGCGTATACGCGGAATCTTTATATATTGGATTGTCCAAATTCAAAATAAATAAATATTCAAATATGTATAAAACGATTTAAATTTCAAAAAAAAATTGTTTTCATTTGAAAAATATACTCTTCACACTCGTTCTAGGATACTACTTATCCTATCTCTAACGAGTCATTCTAATTGGATATTACTAATCCAATATCTGATGAATTCTTTCGTTCGGTTCTAATGTGTCTTGTTCTCGAGCTTTGTAAACCAAAGCTCTGATACCACTGTGATAGCCCGTAACTTCCCCGGTAAGGAAAGCCCGGATTACCTTGAGAACACGACAAAATGGAACGCAAACAGAAGAACATTTCATTGTTAGTTACAACAATTCCATCAGAATACAAGAATAAACAGAGTATAAATAAATATTACATTTGATAAATATCAGAGATTACAATAAATTACATAGCAGCGGAAAAATACACAAAACACAACTAGAAGTAATACACGGATACAGAGCTTTCCGAGCATCGTTCCAGTTGTAAATCAGGATCCTGTGAATATAAATCTGCAAAACCAAAACTATTAGCTGCCCGTGTAGAAAATAAGGGCACCCAGAGTTTAGGTTAAAACAACAAACACCAGGTCAGTCATGGGACTGGTGTGAGAACTAAAACAGTCATTAATCTTTATTTTAAAGTTCGGTAAATCAAGGGACCACGCCGTATGACACGGAACAGGTTTCCTCCCAAGAATACCAAGGCCTAAAACAAACAACGCAATGCTAAATAAAGGAAAATGAAGTTGTTATAAGACCCAGGTCCCATCACACAATGC
>JASFAX010004422.1:0-39397 GCA_030737875.1 Allium sativum
GAGTTTGCAGTTGGAAAAATTCTTATTTCTTAAGCAAGGGAATAAGACAGTCAAAGAGTATGTTAATCAGTTCGATGAGCTGGCTAGGTTCGGACTGGACCTAGTCAATACCCCGCACAAGAAGGCTCTCCGTTTTGTCAAAGGGTTGAATGAGCCATTACACAGTTTGGCCATGACCCATATACCCATGGGAGCTACGTATGAAAGATTGGTACAGATGGCATTGTTGAACGAAGAGGATAAGGGCAAGAAGGAGACAAAGGCAGAAAGCTCTCAAGGGAAGAAAGAGGGTTTGCAGCCTAAGAAGACAGACTTTAAGAAGGGCGGGAAAGACAACAAAGAGAAGAGGAAGTGTAATTTCTGTGGCAAAGTGGGGCACTTAGTGAAAGATTGCCGGAAAAAGAAGGCCATGATGAATGGCGGGTGCTTTTCTTGCGGTGAGACAGGCCATATGGCAAAGGACTGCCCAAAGAAACGAGGACAGGGGCAGAGGGCTGGATCCACCTCAGGGGCACAAGTTCATGTGCTAGAGGCGCCACCTCTGCAACAGCGAGGTATAAATACTTCTGTAGAAAGTGTAGTTTATCTTTATGATCACCCCGTTCGCACTTTATTTGATTCTGGCGCATCACGCTCCTTTATCTCGTCTGCTTTAGTAGAATCTCTGCACCTAAAAACTAGTACGGTAGAGGACCCCTTAATTGTTTCAAACCCAATTGGGGGCCCGACTCATTTGTCTATGATCTGTGTGGGATTGAAATTTTCTATTCTAAGCGTAGAATTTAAATGTAGTGCCTTTGTTTTGAGCTTTTCGGGATATGGTTTGATTTTGGGCATGGATTGGCTATCCAGTAATGGGGCCATCCTTGATTGTGAGAAAAGGGTTGTTAGGCTCCTGACCCAGCTCGGTAACACTTTGGAAATTACTTGTAATCCCTCATATGCGGTTATGCTTAGTTATCTTGAATCGCTAGATGCCTCTGTTGAAAATTTGCAATCAGTTAGAGTGGTCCGGGAATATCCGGATGTCTTCGAAGAGGTGAAGGGCTTGCCTCCGAAGCGGGAGATAGACTTCCGCATATATCTTGTAGATAATGCAAAGCCCGTTGTGTTACCCGTTAGACACATGGCTCCACGGGAAAGGAAAGAGCTCAGTAAACAGATTAAAGAGCTTCTAGAGAAGGGGTTTATTAGAAGGAGCATTTCAGAATGGGGCGCTCCAGTGGTGTTCGCTACAAAGGCGGATGGTTCACTCCGTCTATGTATTGACTATAGGGAGCTCAACAAGCTAACGAAAAAGAATAGGCACCCTCTTCCCAGAATTGACGATCTGTTTGATCAGCTTGTAGGAGCGTCTGTTTTCTCCCAACTTGATTTAGCGACCGGTTTTCATCAGCTAAGGGTGGCTGAAGATAGCATCGGTAAAACGGCATTCAGAACACCAGACGGCTTCTTTGAATGGCTTGTCATTCCTTTCGGCTTGACAAATGCACCTTCTTACTTCGTGGACCTGATGAGTAGGGTATTCAGAGATTTCCTCAATAAGTTCGTAGTGGTCTTCGTAGACGATATCCTTATCTTCTCAAAGAGTGAAGAGGAACATGCTCAGCACTTAAGGGCAATCATGGAAACTCTGCGAGTCCATCAGCTAAAAGCCAAATTCTCCAAATGCCACTTTTGGAGAGAGGAAGTGAGGTTCCTTGGGCACATAGTATCCAAAGAAGGGTTAGCTGTGGACCCTGCTAAGGTAGTAGCGGTACAGGATTGGAAGACACCAAGGAATGCAACTGAGGTCCGAAGTTTTCTAGGACTAGCAGGTTTCTATCGAAAGTTCATAAGGGATTTTGCGAAAATCTCAGCTTCGCTCACAAGGCTGACCAAGAAGAATCTAGTGTTCAATTGGGACTTGGATTGCGAGTTTGCTTTCCAACGACTAAAAAGGGCTCTTACAACAGCCCCAGTTTTGACGTTGCCAGATGGAAGCAAGATGTTCACAGTTTATACAGATGCATGTGGGATAGGGCTAGGCGCCGTCTTAATGCAAGAAGGAAGGGTAGTAGCTTATGGCGGGAGACAATTAAAAGTGCATGAAAAGAACTACCCGACCCACGATCTTGAGTTAGCCGCCATCGTCTTTGCACTCAAGTCTTGGCGACACTATCTCCTAGGTGAGAAGTTTGAACTTTACACTGACCATAAATCGTTGAAATATCTTTTCTCCCAGAAAGATCTTAACTTGAGGCAACAAAGATGGATGGAGTTTCTTGCCTCGTATGACTTCGAGATCTCCTACACTCCGGGCAAAGGCAACGTAGTGACAGACGCGTTGAGCCGAAAGAAACTGACCCTAAGCCCGCTGTTTGTTGAAAGACAAAGCCTAGAGTTTATAGCCAACTTTGACTTTAGGCCTTCCTCCGATTTTGTACCAGGCTTGCTAGCATCTCTCGAAGTACGCCCGACTTTAGTGGACTCAATAGGGACAGCACAACGCGAAGACCCTCAGCTTGCGGAGACGATTGATAGGCTAGTTAGGGGTGAGACTTCAAGTCACCTCAACAGATACTCCATCGATGATAATGGTTGGCTAAGGCGAGACGGGAGATTATGCGTCCCACAGACAAGGGATTTAGTAAAGAAGGTTCTCGAGGAAGCACATCACTCCAAGATGGCGATACACCCAGGCGGGGATAAAATGTACAAGGATATAAAGAGGTCTTTCTTTTGGAACGGCATGAAGAAGGACGTGGCAGATTTCGTTTCTAAGTGTATGGTATGCCAACAGGTTAAGGCGGAACAGAAAAAGCCTAGCGGTCTGCTCCATCCTCTAGAGGTCCCGCAGTGGAAGTGGGATAGCATCTCAATGGACTTCATTGATGGGCTGCCTAGGTCTAGGAGAGGCAACACTAGCATTTGGGTAATAGTGGATAGGCTTACTAAAAGCGCCCACTTTTTACCTGTCAAAAGTAAAAGAACTGCCTCATCCCTAGCATCTCTTTACCTCAAGGAAATTGTTCGACTCCATGGAATACCATCCAGCATTGTTAGTGACCGAGACCCTATCTTCACAAGTGAGTTTTGGCGGAGTCTGCAAGAAGCGGTAGGCACACAGTTATGCTTGAGCACATGCTATCATCCCCAAACCGACGGCCAAACAGAAAGAGTGAACAGAGTTTTGGAGGACCTTTTAAGACTGTGCGTCCTTGACTTCGGAGGGACATGGGAAGACCATCTTCCTTTGGTGGAATTTGCCTACAACAACAGCTACCAAGCAACCATCGGAATGGCGCCCTTCGAGGCTTTATATATAAGACCGTGCCGATCGCCCACTTGTTGGTGGGAGTCTACTGATAATCTCATACTTGGACCTGATATGATCCGAGAGACTTCAGAGAAAGTAGACTTAATACGAAGAAGGATGAAGACGGGCCAAGATAGACAAAAATCCTATGCCAATAAGAGGAGGACCGACCTTGAATTTGAGGTTGGGGACAGAGTTTTTCTTAAGGTATCTCCGCTAAGGAATGTTGTTCGTTTTGGGACCACAGGGAAGCTAGCACCGAGGTTCGTAGGGCCATTCCCTATCATTGAGAAAATTGGGAAAATGGCCTATAGATTAGAGCTACCCGAAAAATTGGCCGGAGTTCACAACGTCTTTCACATTTCACATCTCCGAAAATGTCTACATGAGTCTGCTGTAGTGGTAGAGCCAAATATCCTAGAAGAAGCTGAAGTGGAACGCGAAGCAACCGTGAGGAAAGTTCCAACCCGCATATTAGGAACGGAAGTGAAGAAGCTACGCAACCGCGAAGTCAAACTCGTCAAAGTTCAGTGGAGCGACGTCGAAGAAGATGCAACTTGGGAAACTGAAGCCAGAATACGCGCAGCCTACCCTTTTCTTTTCGAGGGTACATCTTTGATCTTTCCTTTTTCCTTAAGTTGCGCTTTTATCTATCTTTTTAGGTATATTTCCTCGACCTTATCTTTTTAGGTAGAAACCCTTTGGATGAAAACATGTAATTGAAACATGTTATGGATGATTGTTGCAAGTGGTTGCAAGTGATTGCTAGTGGTTGCTCGTGGTTGCATATACACACACAATCTAGGTTTTAGATCGGCTCAGTCACTTCATATTGCATATGCATATATGTTTGCATTTGTATATGGTTAAACCTTAATGTGTTGTGATATGGATGTTGCATTTGTATGAATGATTGTGCACTCATGTAGAGTCATGAATAGGAAAATTTGCATACATAATGGATTCATGGCACTTACATAATTCGCATTAAGGAGGTCAACTGAATTAGTAGACCGCCTGATTTTGCATTAGATAAGTACATGTACACACACACTTCGCATATGATCATGAAGCATTAGAAGTCTTTTAAGGACAATGGATGCTCGTGTTTGATGGATGAGTAGATGGATGTTTGGATGTTAGGATATACATTCTTCCTGAACTTGAAGATTTCGGGGACGAAATCCTTTTAAGTGGGGGAGAATGTAACACCCCGTGTATTCTATAACAGTGAAATTCACAAATTAAAGTATAATTAATTTCAAATCAAAGAATTAAGGGAAACGGTATACTCCATTGCGTTCGTCTCGGAATTCTGCTTGAAATAGAGTCCGAGTTTGCGTAAAACGGACTCCGTATGAAGGAGTTATGGTCTCCGGAAGTTTCAGAATTCAGTTTAAAATTCAAACAGACTAAAACAGCTCATAAAAACCAATTCAAAATTCAAAATCGGGCCCAATTGGCCAAGGCGGGAAAACTCCCGCCCAAGGCACCCAGGTCGACTTGGCAGTCGACCTGGGGCTAGCCAGGTCGACTGGGCAGTCGACCTGGGTAACCCGTGTCGACTGCCAAGTCGACATGGTGTCGACTGGGGTGTCGACCTGGCCCCTGAGCCAGGTCGAACCCAGTCCCCCCTGGCTGGCCTGGTCTGTGTTTGGTCGATTTTCTGAGCCTTGCCTTGTCACTAGGGATAGGTGTCAGCTCCTGGTTGGTCTCTCCTTTGAACAAACGGCTATTATTAAACCAAGCTTCATCGACGGTCTAAATCAACTCACAAACTCTATAAAAAGGACCTATGACTAACCCTAATTCACACAAACTAAAATGGAGATGAGACCGTCATGCTGCTGAGGAGAGACTAAGGATAGCTGTCAGAAATTGAGGGACAATTAGGAGATAAATCAAAAGCTTAAAGCAACGTCAACCAAATCAAAACAACGCCTACAACAAAGGATAGCATCTCCAAATTCAGAATTCAGATTCCTGAATTGAAGATTCGTCATACGTTGTAAGCAGAGTGCTATTCCGATGTGAATAATTAATTGCGTTTGATTTGTGTAAAGTGCGAAATGGAATTGTGGCAATAATAATCTATATTTGTATGTTATTTTGATTCTAAACGATTTGGGAATGTTATGGTATACGATTGGATATTTGCAAGTATGTGATTTGCGTTGGAAGTTAACAACAAAATGGAATTGTGGCGATAATAACCTATACTTGTATGTTATTTTGATTCTAAACGATTTGGAAATGTTATGGTATACGATTGGATTCATACAAGTATATGATTTATGTTGACAACCATATGTTGTGGTATTTTTGGGATTCATGCAAGTATATGATTCACTATTATGCCAATATGATGTACATACTTTTATGATCACTTTTAGTGTGTAATTGGATACGACTAAGTACTATAGTTTATATGAATCTATGTTGGAATTAGCAAATCATACTTTTGTATTAGAAACAAAAGTAAGCACCTTTATGAACATGACTAAACTATGTTTGGTATTATGCCTAGCTGAAACATGTTTTAGGCCTAAGTTGTTATCAAAACCATATGGTGATATATGTGACACAATTAAGTTAGATTTACATTCCAATTGCAAGTTTACATGAATAGAATGATTCATGTTTAAGTATTATTTATGCCATAATCATATGAATAGAATGATTCATGTTTAAGTATTGTTTATGCCATGATTATATGAATAGAATGATTCATGTTTAAGTATTGTTTATGCCATGATTATATGCTGTTACAATTGCAAGTTCACATGTGCCTAATCCATGTTAATTGAATCGTTATGTTGCAAGTTCATGCGTTCACACTCCCCTTTTTATGTTACCTTATACACACCATGTTATAAGCCTCCCCTTATCATATGGCTAAGTTGGGTTTAAATGTTAAACCCAACATATCTTATATTGTAGCGAACGTGTAAAACGGGGGTAATGACGTTTGGGTTAAAATATAGAACATATGTGTTGGCATGTTTGACGCATGCCAACAACCTTGAAAAACAATTAAGTGGCATAAATAAATTTTAACCAATAAAGGTGAATTTGAATAATGGGTCGCAAATATTTACATATAAAAAGAAAAGAGACAAAATATGTAAATGTAGAAAATACGATGTGTTTAACCCGAGATTGGATTGAGTTGTGATGTAAACCTGCCCGGAACCGCCCGGTTGTCCAGTAGTCACAACAATACCTATCCAATGTGGGTGGTTAAACACGGAGCCCAATAAGGACCCGAGGTTAGACTGAGTTGTGGCGTAAGACTGCCCGGACCCAACCGGCAACAGGCAGCCACAACAATACCTGTCTAATGTGAGAGGTCAAGGCTTTAATAAGACAATTAAGGCTGAGTCAGGATTGATAGGATTAAGTAAGTTAAAATTAATACTTAATCAAAATGGAACATGCTAAACTAAACATACTGATTGGGGGTTAGGTTTATTAAACACTTAACCAACTTAGCAAGTTGGCTAGAAATAGAAAACCTAGTAGTGGGGGACCCTTTTCAGCAGTAACCCTACAAGGTGTATCAGGATACCCTGAACTAGGCCGGGTGGGGCACGATTACTGGGTTGACTGTAAGAGGTCAAATCGACGGCGGTGGTGCAGCAGTGTAGGTTCTAACGGGGTGCGGGCGTGCACACACTCCGGCGCAGAAAAATAAGGCACTGGGCACCAGTAGCATACCTGTGCATTCTAGGATTGTGTCGGGCCGCCACCATGGGACTTGATACACCCCATGGTGGGACCAACATAGGTAACTACAACAACGGGGGCCGTAAGACACATGTAACTATGCGAGTAGGAGCCGATCATCAGAAATGGATCACTTCACCCTGATTATGGGGTGCCTGTTGGGAACTAGTTTATATGGGTACAGAGATTAATATGGGGTACGATAGTATATTCGACCCTAGATAACTTAACTTAGTTTATGGTGCTTTCCCATTTCCAGTTTATACTTATCATACCCAGTTCTTTATTCATAGACTGAATAGTCCTAGACTTACTCAGGCTTTATGTCTGACTCTACTTTTCTTTCACCTTCTTTTCTTTCGTTTCTCCCCCCCCCCCACCCCAGGTCCACAGGGAGGGAATACCGCAGCTTGACTAGTTTTCACATCCAGCTTGAAGAGAAAGAATGTATTGCTTGGATCTTTTCCGTTTTGGACTATGGCTTTGGACAGCAATTATGGGACTTTTGCAGTTTATTTATGTTTTCTTTATGCTTCTTTAAATAATGTAATCAAGACAGTTATGAAGATGTTATGTTTTTGGAAGTATTGTGAGACAATTATGGCATGGTTTGTGTAACACGTATTTTAATGAAATAAAAGTTGCTGTTGTTTTCCGCTGTTCAAAAATATGTGTTATTATATCTGTCTTGTATATCTGTGACTTATACTTATAAACCTCCACCAAAATTAGGGCATTCCCTTTGAGAGTGACCCTGACGAAGGTGGGGTGTTTCACTTGGTATCAGAGCATAGGTTTACCAGATAAGATAAAAAGTTTTGAAAATTTATTTTCAAAAGAAAATTTAAAGAAGCATTTTTAAAAGATAAAATATTATTTTATTTTAAAAAGGCAAAGTCCCCCAAAGCCATAGGTACTATCTCTTATCCTTCGTTTTGAATCTATCCTTTTTGTTTCAGCATGTCCGAAGAACTTAACTTGCCAGAGGGTGTACCAATACCTGGTTGGTTTAGACGGTTCTTAGAAGCAAGGGCCACTCAGCCAGGTCCTACCGTTCCTCCTCCCCCAGCTGCAGGAAATCATCCAGCTGCAGCAGCACCTCTTCGTCCACCTCCTCCACGGGGAAATACTTTTGCTAAGATATGTAAAGATTTTAAAGCTATGGGAGGAAAGGATTTTCATGGAACTGAGTCCTTCGTGGCAGCTAGGAATTGGCTAAAGGAAACCGAGGACTTATTCGTCATCTTTGAGGTAGAAGATAGGCAGAAGGTACAACTGGCAGTATGGCTACTTAAAGGTGAGGCTTCCTACTGGTGGGAAGTCACTAATGCAGAAAGACCAGTGGAAACATGGTAGGACTTTAGGGCAAGGTTTGAGGCTAAATTTCTCTCAGACGCGGAAAGGAGTTTGCAGTTGGAAAAATTCTTATTTCTTAAGCAAGGGAATAAGACAGTCAAAGAGTATGTTAATCAGTTCGATGAGCTGGCTAGGTTCGGACTGGACCTAGTCAATACCCCGCACAAGAAGGCTCTCCGTTTTGTCAAAGGGTTGAATGAGCCATTACACAGTTTGGCCATGACCCATATACCCATGGGAGCTACGTATGAAAGATTGGTACAGATGGCATTGTTGAACGAAGAGGATAAGGGCAAGAAGGAGACAAAGGCAGAAAGCTCTCAAGGGAAGAAAGAGGGTTTGCAGCCTAAGAAGACAGACTTTAAGAAGGGCGGGAAAGACAACAAAGAGAAGAGGAAGTGTAATTTCTGTGGCAAAGTGGGGCACTTAGTGAAAGATTGCCGGAAAAAGAAGGCCATGATGAATGGCGGGTGCTTTTCTTGCGGTGAGACAGGCCATATGGCAAAGGACTGCCCAAAGAAACGAGGACAGGGGCAGAGGGCTGGATCCACCTCAGGGGCACAAGTTCATGTGCTAGAGGCGCCACCTCTGCAACAGCGAGGTATAAATACTTCTGTAGAAAGTGTAGTTTATCTTTATGATCACCCCGTTCGCACTTTATTTGATTCTGGCGCATCACACTCCTTTATCTCGTCTGCTTTAGTAGAATCTCTGCACCTAAAAACTAGTACGGTAGAGGACCCCTTAATTGTTTCAAACCCAATTGGGGGCCCGACTCATTTGTCTATGATCTGTGTGGGATTGAAATTTTCTATTCTAAGCGTAGAATTTAAATGTAGTGCCTTTGTTTTGAGCTTTTCGGGATATGGTTTGATTTTGGGCATGGATTGGCTATCCAGTAATGGGGCCATCCTTGATTGTGAGAAAAGGGTTGTTAGGCTCCTGACCCAGCTCGGTAACACTTTGGAAATTACTTGTAATCCCTCATATGCGGTTATGCTTAGTTATCTTGAATCGCTAGATGCCTCTATTGAAAATTTGCAATCAGTTAGAGTGGTCCGGGAATATCCGGATGTCTTCGAAGAGGTGAAGGGCTTGCCTCCGAAGCGGGAGATAGACTTCCGCATATATCTTGTAGATAATGCAAAGCCCGTTGTGTTACCCGTTAGACACATGGCTCCACGGGAAAGGAAAGAGCTCAGTAAACAGATTAAAGAGCTTCTAGAGAAGGGGTTTATTAGAAGGAGCATTTCAGAATGGGGCGCTCCAGTGGTGTTCGGTACAAAGGCGGATGGTTCACTCCGTCTATGTATTTACTATAGGGAGCTCAACAAGCTAACGAAAAAGAATAGGCACCCTCTTCCCAGAATTGACGATCTGTTTGATCAGCTTGTAGGAGCGTCTGTTTTCTCCCAACTTGATTTAGCGACCGGTTTTCATCAGCTAAGGGTGGCTGAAGATAGCATCGGTAAAACGGCATTCAGAACCCCAGACGGCTTCTTTGAATGGCTTGTCATTCCTTTCGGCTTGACAAATGCACCTGCTTACTTCGTGGACCTGATGAGTAGGGTATTCAGAGATTTCCTCAATAAGTTCGTAGTGGTCTTCGTAGACGATATCCTTATCTTCTCAAAGAGTGAAGAGGAACATGCTCAGCACTTAAGGGCAATCATGGAAACTCTGCGAGTCCATCAGCTAAAAGCCAAATTCTCCAAATGCCACTTTTGGAGAGAGGAAGTGAGGTTCCTTGGGCACATAGTATCCAAAGAAGGGTTAGCTGTGGACCCTGCTAAGGTAGTAGCGGTACAGGATTGGAAGACACCAAGGAATGCAACTGAGGTCCGAAGTTTTCTAGGACTAGCAGGTTTCTATCGAAAGTTCATAAGGGATTTTGCGAAAATCTCAGCTTCGCTCACAAGGCCGACCAAGAAGAATCTAGTGTTCAATTGGGACTTGGATTGCGAGTTTGCTTTCCAACGACTAAAAAGGGCTCTTACAACAGCCCCAGTTTTGACGTTGCCAGATGGAAGCAAGATGTTCACAGTTTATACAGATGCATGTGGGATAGGGCTAGGCGCCGTCTTAATGCAAGAAGGAAGGGTAGTAGCTTATGGCGGGAGACAATTAAAAGTGCATGAAAAGAACTACCCGACCCACGATCTTGAGTTAGCCGCCATCGTCTTTGCACTCAAGTCTTGGCGACACTATCTCCTAGGTGAGAAGTTTGAACTTTACACTGACCATAAATCGTTGAAATATCTTTTCTCCAGAAAGATCTTAACTTGAGGCAACAGAGATGGATGGAGTTTCTTGCCTCGTATGACTTCGAGATCTCCTACACTCCGGGCAAAGGCAACGTAGTGACAGACGCGTTGAGCCGAAAGAAATTGACCCTAAGCCCGCTGTTTGTTGAAAGACAAAGCCTAGAGTTTATAGCCAACTTTGACTTTAGGCCTTCCTCCGATTTTGTTCCAGGCTTGCTAGCATCTCTCGAAGTACGCCCGACTTTAGTGGACTCAATAGGGACAGCACAACGCGAAGACCCTCAGCTTGCGGAGACGATTGATAGGCTAGTTAGGGGTGAGACTTCAAGTCACCTCAACAGATACTCCATCGATGATAATGGTTGGCTAAGGCGAGACGGGAGATTATGCGTCCCACAGACAAGGGATTTAGTAAAGAAGGTTCTCGACGAAGCACATCACTCCAAGATGACGATACACCCAGGCGGGGATAAAATGTACAAGGATATAAAGAGGTCTTTCTTTTGGAACAGCATGAAGAAGGACGTGGCAGATTTCGTTTCTAAGTGTATGGTATGCCAACAGGTTAAGGCGGAACAGAAAAAGCCTAGCGGTCTGCTCCATCCTCTAGAGGTCCCGCAGTGGAAGTGGGATAGCATCTCAATGGACTTCATTGATGGGCTGCCTAGGTCTAGGAGAGGCAACACTAGCATTTGGGTAATAGTGGATAGGCTTACTAAAAGCGCCCACTTTTTACCTGTCAAAAGTAAAAGAACTGCCTCATCCCTAGCATCTCTTTACCTTAAGGAAATTGTTCGACTCCATGGAATACCATCCAGCATTGTTAGTGACCGAGACCCTATCTTCACAAGTGAGTTTTGGCGGAGTCTGCAAGAAGCGGTAGGCACACAGTTATGCTTGAGAACAGCCTATCATCCCCAAACCGACGGCCAAACAGAAAGAGTGAACAGAGTTTTGGAGGACCTTTTAAGACTGTGCGTCCTTGACTTCGGAGGGACATGGGAAGACCATCTTCCTTTGGTGGAATTTGCCTACAACAACAGCTACCAAGCAACCATCGGAATGGCGCCCTTCGAGGCTTTATATAGAAGACCGTGCCGATCGCCCACTTGTTGGTGGGAGTCTACTGATAATCTCATACTTGGACCTGATATGATCCGAGAGACTTCAGAGAAAGTAGACTTAATACGAAGAAGGATGAAGACGGCCCAAGATAGACAAAAATCCTATGCCAATAAGAGGAGGACCGGCCTTGAATTTGAGATTGGGGACAGAGTTTTTCTTAAGGTATCTCCGCTAAGGAATGTTGTTCGTTTTGGGACCACAGGGAAGCTAGCACCGAGGTTCGTAGGGTCATTCCCTATCATTGAGAAAATTGGGAAAATGGCCTATAGATTAGAGCTACCCGAAAAATTGGCCGGAGTTCACAACGTCTTTCACGTTTCACATCTCCGAAAATGTCTACATGAGTCTGCTGCAGTGGTAGAGCCAAATATCCTAGAAGAAGCTGAAGTGGAACGCGAAGCAACCGTGAGGAAAGTTCCAACCCGCATATTAGGAACGGAAGTGAAGAAGCTACACAACCGCGAAGTCAAACTCGTCAAAGTTCAGTGGAGCGACGTCGAAGAAGATGCAACTTGGGAAACTGAAGCCAGAATACGCGCAGCCTACCCTTTTCTTTTCGAGGGTACATCTTTGATCTTTCCTTTTTCCTTAAGTTGCGCTTTTATCTATCTTTTTAGGTATATTTCCTCGACCTTATCTTTTTAGGTAGAAACCCTTTGGATGAAAACATGTAATTGAAACATGTTATGGATGATTGTTGCAAGTGATTGCTAGTGGTTGCTCGTGGTTGCATATACACACACAATCTAGGTTTTAGATCGGCTCAGTCACTTCATATTGCATATGCATATATGTTTGCATTTGTATATGGTTGAACCTTAATGTGTTTTCATATGGATGTTGCATTTGTATGAATGATCGTGCACTCATGTAGAGTCATGAATAGGAAAATTTGCATACATAATGGATTCATGGCACTTACATAATTCGCATTAAGGAGGTCAACTGAATCAGTAGACCGCCTGATTTTGCATTAGATAAGTACATGTACACACACACACTTCGCATATGATCATGAAGCATTAGAAGTCTTTTAAGGACAATGGATGCTCGTGTTTGATGGATGAGTAGATGGATGTTTGGATGTTAGGATATACATTCTTCCTGAACTTGAAGATTTCGGGGACGAAATCCTTTTAAGTGGGGGAGAATGTAACACCCCGTGTATTCTATAATTGTGAAATTCACAAATTAAAGTATAATTAATTTCAAATCAAAGAATTAAGGGAAACGGTATACGCCATTGCGTTCGTCTCGGAATTCTGCTTGAAATAGAGTCTGAGTTTGCATAAAACGGACTCCGTATGAAGGAGTTATGGCCTCCGGAAGTTTCAGAATTCAGTTTAAAATTCAAACAGACTAAAACAGCTCAGAAAAACCAATTCAAAATTCAAAATCGGGCCCAATTGGCCAAGGCGGGAAAACTCCCGCCCAAGGCACCCAGGTCGACTTGGCAGTCGACCTGGGGCTAGCCAGGTCGACTGGGCAGTCGACCTGGGTTACCCGTGTCGACTGCCAAGTCGACATGGTGTCGACTGGGGTGTCGACCTGGCCCCTGAGCCAGGTCGAACCCAGTTCCCCCCGGCTGGCCTGGTCTGTGTTTGGTCGATTTTCTGAGCCTTGCCTTGTCACTGGGGCTAGGTGTCAGCTCCTGGTTGGTCTCTCCTTTGAACAAACGGCTATTATTAAACCAAGCTTCATCGACGGTCTAAATCAACTCACAAACTCTATAAAAAGGCCTTAAGACTAACCCTAATTCACACAAACTAAAATGGAGATGAGACCGTCATGCTGCTGAGGAGAGACTAAGGATAGCCGTCAGAAATTGAGGGACAATTAGGAGATAAATCAAAAGCTTAAAGCAACGTCAATCAAATCAAAACAACGCCTACAACAAAGGATAGCATCTCCAAATTCAGAATTCAGATTCCTGAATTGAAGATTCGTCATACGTTGTAAGTCGAGTGCTATTCCGATGTGAATAATTAATTGCGTTTGATTTGTGTAAAGTGCGAAATGGAATTGTGGCAATAATAATCTATATTTGTATGTTATTTTGATTCTAAACGATTTGGGAATGTTATGGTATACGATTGGATATTTGCGAGTATGTGATTTGCGTTGGAAGTTAACAACGAAATGGAATTGTGGCGATAATAACCTATACTTGTATGTTATTTTGATTCTAAACGATTTGGAAATGTTATGGTATACGATTGGATTCATACAAGTATATGATTTATGTTGACAACCATATGTTGTGGTATTTTTGGGATTCATGCAAGTATATGATTCACTATTATGCCAATATGATGTACATACTTTTATGATCACTTTTAGTGTGTAATTGGATACGACTAAGTACTATAGTTTATATGAATCTATGTTGGAATTAGCAAATCATACTTTTGTATTAGAAACAAAAGTAAGCACCTTTATGAACATGACTAAACTATGTTTGGTATTATGCCTAGCTGAAACATGTTTTAGGCCTAAGTTGTTATCAAAACCATATGGTGATATATGTGACACAATTAAGTTAGATTTACATTCCAATTGCAAGTTTACATGAATAGAATGATTCATGTTTAAGTATTATTTATGCCATAATCATATGAATAGAATGATTCATGTTTAAGTATTGTTTATGCCATGATTATATGAATAGAATGATTCATGTTTAAGTATTGTTTATGCCATGATTATATGCTGTTACAATTGCAAGTTCACATGTGCCTAATCCATGTTAATTGAATCGTTATGTTGCAAGTTCATGCGTTCACACTCCCCTTTTTATGTTACCTTATACACACCATGTTATAAGCCTCCCCTTTTCATATGGCTAAGTTGGGTTTAAATGTTAAACCCAACATATCTTATATTGTAGCGAACGTGTAAAACGGGGGTAATGACGTTTGGGTTAAAATATAGAACATATGTGTTGGCATGTTTGACGCATGCCAACAACCTTGAAAAACAATTAAGTGGAATAAATAAATTTTAACCAATAAAGATGAATTTGAATAATGGGCCGCAAATATTTACATATAAAAAGAAAAGAGACAAAATATGTAAATGTAGAAAATACGATGTGTTTAACCCGAGGTTGGATTGAGTTGTGATGTAAACTTGCCCGGAACCGCCCGGCTGTCCAGTAGTCACAACAATGCCTATCCAATGTGGGTGGTTAAACACGGAGCTCAATAAGGACCCGAGGTTAGACTGAGTTGTGGCGTAAGACTTCCCGGACCCAACCGGCAACAGGCAGCCACAACAATACCTGTCTAATGTGAGAGGTCAAGGCTTTAATAAGACAATTAAGGCTGAGTCAGGATTGATAGGATTAAGTAAGTTAAAATTAATACTTGATTAAAATGGAACATGCTAAACTAAACAGACTGATTGGGGGTTAGGTTTATTAAACACTTAACCAACTTAGCATGTTGGCTAGAAATAGAAAACCTAGTAGCGGGGGACCCTTTCCAGCAGTAACCCTACAAGGTGTATCAGGATACCCTGAACTAGGCAGGGTGGGGCACGATTACTGGGCTGACTGTAAGAGGTCAAATCGACGGCGGTGGTGCAACAGTGTAGGTTCTAACGGGGTGCGGGCGTGCACACACTCCGGCGCAGAAAAATAAGGCACTGGGCACCAGTAGCATACCTGTGCATTCTAGGATTGTGTCGGGCCGCCACCATGGGACTTGATACACCCCATGGTGGGACCAGCATAGGTAACTACAACAACGGGGGCCGTAAGACACATGTAACTATGCGAGTAGGAGCCGATCATCAGAAATGGATCACTTCAACATGATTATAGGGTGCCTGTTGGGAACTAGTTTATATGGGTACAGAGATTAATATGGGGTACGACAGTATATTCGACCCTAGATAACTTAACTTAGTTTATGGTGCTTTCCCATTTCCAGTTTATACTTATCATACCCAGTTCTTTATTCATAGACTGAATAGTCCTAGACTTACTCAGGCTTTATGTCTGACTCTACTTTTCTTTCGCCTTCTTTTCTTTCGTTCCCCCCCCCAGGTCCACAGGGAGGGAATACCGCAGCTTGACCAGTTTTCACATCCAGCTTGAAGAGAAAGAATGTATTGCTTGGATCTTTTCCGTTTTGGACTATGGCTTTGGACATCAATTATGGGACTTTTGCAGTTTATTTATGTTTTCTTTATGCTTTAATCAAGACAGTTATGAAGATGTTATGTTTTTGGAAGTATTGTGAGGCAATTATGGCATGGTTTGTGTAACACGTATTTTAATGAAATAAAAGTTGCTGTTGTTTTCCGCTGTTCAAAAATATGTGTTATTATATCTGTCTTGTATATCTGTGACTTATACTTATAAACCCCCACCAAAATTAGGGCATTCCCCTTGAGAGTGACCCTAACGGAGGTGGGGTGTTTCATGTATGCTACACACCTGTGCGCTTGCAGTAATTTAATTTAAAATTCGCACTTTTCTAATTCATAGGAAAGAGACGATCAAGTTTTTGGCACCATTGCCGGGGAGGTAACGATTAAATTTTATTATTTATTTGATTTCTGATTCGTGTTAATTTTTTTAATTTTTTTTCTTCTTGTTTTTGTTTTTGTTTCTATTTAGTAAAAAAAATCTTGATTGAATAGATTTGGTGTTGTTCTATGATGCTGTAATCTTTCAAATAAGAAAAAAAAGACTTGCCATCTTTTATTTATTTCTTTCCACCTTCTCTACATTTTCCTTTTCTGATTTTTACAAAATTCTTATAAAAAAAACATTCCACTTTTTCTTTTGATTTCTTTTCCTTTTCTTTGGTTTCTTTCCTTTTCACAGTTATTTCCCTCTTTTCACCAATCTCTAAAAAAAAGAGCCAAAATTTTTTCTTTCCATTTTCTTCTTGTATTTCTTTTTTTTTTGGTTTCTTCTTCCTTTTAAGTTCTATCATTACAGAACTGCACAATCCACGAACTCATTCCCTTCCACCATCACGTAATCCTTGCCAAAACCAACTCTCTGTTTTTTTTTACAATCCCACTGTCGAATTCATTAACCACAAATCACATTCCTCCATCACTCCTCCCATGCCAGACTTTCACCATCCACCTTAATTCAAAAAAAAAAAATCCGCAACTACCAAGACCCCTTTCACGTCCACACCACATTTTCGAACAACAATCCACATTACTCTGAACTTCACTACCCTTCACCCCACTAGTTTCCTCACAATACCATAGTCAACAACATCATCCTTCCAAACCACCTCTTCTGCAATCAACCCCACCACGTTCAACTACCATCTCTGCTCCGATCTTCCAGAGAACTATACACCCGTTCATCTGCAGTCCAAACAAATTGCCACACCCATACCGTTCATCAAGCTCGCACCACACAATTTCAAGCAAGTCTGAAACCCCATCTCAGTCCATCAGACCCCGCGAAGAACTACAATTCCATTCACGGCCATCCTCCATCAACATTCATCCACCGCCCATACATCTTCATGCACCAACATCACTTCCTGCTAGCCAAATCCGCACTCAAACCTTCACCACATATCCCTGGACCCTCACCGTTCTCACTGTCTCTTCCAGACCGTCAATTCCCCTTTTCACCTATTAAAAACTCCTTCATCTTCACGTTCGCCAACAACAAACCACCCATCACAGACCCAAATAAATAAATAAATAAAATCAGAATGCGTTATTGCCAAATCCATCCTCTTCACAATTCCATACACCGTTCAAATCAATCCACATACTCAACCCCTGGTCAAAACCGACAACTGCCGAGTGCAGACTTCTTCTTCTCATTACAACTCCACTGCGAAATTCTCTTCTGCTACCTTGGTCTACAATCCGAAACCCAAAAATACTGATACCTCCACATACCGTAACCACTCAACAAACTCCACTGCCTTCTCTTATGTATACATCATCTACTACCACAATCCCTTTACTCCACATCTCAAACCCCTTCACCACGTGACCATTGACCTCACCTCCCAAATCAACCCCATCTCGCACAAGTTTTCACAGCACCCCTCGTTCACAAAAACTCCAGCACCAGCCTACCATCACCATACACGAAACCCATCTTAACCGCGACGCCGAACTGCAATCTTCACAATCCAATCGAACACTCACGATCAACAGTCTCTCCTGCAAACCTACGAACAGCCATCCTCATATCTACCACCTTCGACCACAAATTCTGCAAGCCCAATACCAAGAAACCCGATTAAATTTTCAATCGGTGATTTGCGAAATCAATTCGAAAAAAAGAGGGGCTCAAGTTCGAATTTTTATTCAGCTCGATTTCTTTTTACTGAGAACGAAAAAAAAGGGGAAGGATTTGTTTCCAAAAGATAAAGGGGCGTGGTCAATGAGTGGAAGAATAGTGGTGTACTTGTGGCTCGAACGGGGTGTGGTGGACCTTATAGTACTAGGGCGCTCGGTGTTTTATTTTTTATTTTATTGTGGCACTTTCGTGAGTTGTACCTTGTTTGTTTTTAAGGACGTTGGTTTTGTTTTTCCTCTCGTTCTTTTGACTTGTTGATTCTGTTCCATTTCTTTCTTGTTTTAATTTCTTTTGGGTTTGCATTTTTTTTTCTCTATTTCTTCTTCTTTAAAAAAAAGAGAAAAAAAAGCAAAGCGAAAAGTGCCCAAGCAACAAGGATTTAGACATTAGTCGATTTGCAAACAGAATTTGAATTGCCAACACAACTGCTATGGACGGACTGCCACACCCCGCTCTGTAACATTTTCTAAACTCTATAGGTTTTGTAGCTTCTTGAAAAATATAAAATTTGCTTGTAAAAATCTTCTGGAGGGGCAGCGGCTTGCTTGTACAATATTTTGATTTTCTGTTATTATTCTGCAACTTTTCTGTGTCTGATATTTCTGAATCTGTTTGTGAGGAACAAATTTCCATAACAAAAATCATCACTCTCATCGTTTTTCAATCCTGAAACGTGATTTGACATTGCAAGATAACATAATTGACAAGTGGTGCTTTGTGAAGTTGACTGTCTTGTACAATTGGATCGCGGATATATATTAGTTCAATTTATTGAACTTCTAGCAAAAGAGGTTGCATACTACCCGTAAAACATTGGTCGTATCCCTTAGTATTTATACTATACGTGAACGGCCATAAGACCCTCTTCCCCCTTCTAATTGAGTCAGTTAATTAACAGAGCACAGCTTAGTATTTTATACTATTTTGAACTGGGAATAATTTCTGTTTTGCCGTGACTGCTTTAAAATGTCTGATTCAAAAAAATCATTGAGAGATATGTGGGATAATAATCGAAGTAGACGTCCTCTTGAAGAGTATGATTTTTAATTACAACTCATGAAGCAAGATTTTCCAAAATTTCACGACCCAAATGTCAACAATTTTCAAAATTTTCAGAATGACCAACATTTTCAAAGTTATGATCGAAACGGCAATTTCAATTCAAATTTCAATAATTTCGATTATGGGCCACATCCATACCAAAATAGCTTTGAATCCCAATATACCTTTGATCAACATCAATACGGGGTTGGAAACCAATTCGATAATAATTTTGGATATGGAAATGATTTTCAAATCGATCAAAATCTTCAAAATAACAACTCATATCCACATCTTGAATATGACCAAAATTGCAGTTTTCCCTCGAATTTCGATTGTTTTGGTTATGAACCTAATTTTCAAAATCAAAATGATTTCCAATATCATTTTTCTGAAAATTCAAACAACTACCCATTGGAAATAATATTGATTGTGAAATTGATGTGGACTATAATTTTGAAAATCAAGAAATCCAAAACGAGAGCCCTCAAATCAATGATTCTGAAGAATATCACCTTAACATTCTTAGAGAGAGGGTAGAAAAGCAAGATAGACAGCTTGGTGAAAAAGATAGACAACTTGATGAACTTCTTTCTTTAATGACGTCTTTTAAAGAACAACTCGATCAACAAAACCAAATTCAAACATGCGATGAAACAGAAAATAATCCATTCTCTACTGATAGTGGAAATTTTCAAATAACAACTTTGGAAATTGAGAATAACGATCTAAATGAAGTTGTTAATGATTCAACAAATGATTTGGACTTCAACTCTTTTCAGGAAAAAAATTTAAGCTTAGATTTTGATCTTCCTCTTTCAAACTGTGAGAAACTTGAAATTTTTGAAGTTGAACAAAATGAAAATGTTGAATTTTTCAATTCAAATTTGGAGATGGATTTTAATGAACATCAATTTCTTGGATTGTATGAAGATGAGTTGCCAAATGACGAAGAAGTAGATTCACATCACGAGTTCGAAAATTTTAACTTTGAGAAAATTTCAAACGAACTTGAAATTGTCAGTGTCAAAAATATGTCGTCAATTGATGATGAGAAATGTGATCACATAGTCTTGAACAACACTCAGATTTCAAATTTCACTGAATTTATATAAGATCACAAATTTTTGAACAATTACACTGATAAATTTGTTGAGCACATGAATTACTTTTGGAATGTTGGCTTGATTGAAAAACTTCATGTTAGGACGACCCTGGATGTTTATCTACTGGACTATAAATCTAGGTATAAAGATGAGATGGTTTTCAAAAACCTTTGCTTATTAGAAAACATGCCTAGACATAATGGGAATGGGATTTATCGGGCTAAAACCAAGTGTGGGAGGAAAAGTTGGTGGAATTCTTTGCATCGCGTGCACCGCAAACACATATATCATTGTATATATGATCCATTCTTACATATAGTTAGATTGCATATCATTATACAAATAATTTTGCATCTCATTCACCTTTGGGTACGATCATTCAAATTTAGGAAACGTTCACAGTGTGGACACTGTTTAGTTCTAGTGTGGGGGGAGTCTGCATTTCATTCATTTTTCATTTTTCTTTCTTTTCATTTTCAGCCATTTAAATAGGACCATCATGCATTTTAGACTGTACTAACATGCCATTTTTTTTTTTGAAACATGACTCATTTTAGTTTGATGCAACAAAATAAGTTAACAATTATTAGTCAGTTGATAGTATTTTTTTTCTCTCAACTTAGATCGAATAAAAATATAATGAAAAGTTTAATTTTGAGGGATAATAGTGTAACCGGTACATAGGGAGATTCTTAGGTGATGGCCATGAAATCTATTCTATATTGTAGACTTTGTTTAAAAAAGTGGAGAACTTAAAATACTTATATTGGCTCTTCGAATCTTTAAAACTAAGTTGTGTTAAGTTGAATTCGCGTAACTCTCTTTTGTGCTTATAAATTCAATAATAATAGTAATCCAAGGGTATCCAACATTGCTTGTATATCAAGCGTTGGTGTGCAAACCCGCCAAGCCTTATCCGACATGTTGTTGACAAAGTCAGCGTTGGAATATCTTGGTCTCATTTTATGAGATTGGACACCTAAGGATTACCGACACGTTGTTGACAAAGCCAAAGTCGGCCTGCACAATCCGCCAAGCTCTTTACCCACTCTCCGTTAGTCCGCGAGGCAGTGCATGGGTGGTAAACCTTGGTCTTCTAAGTTAGGTGTATGTACTTAATCATAAATTTTAAAATTTTATAGAATAAAGAATAAGCGATGATGCCCAAACACTTCTTGACCTTATTGATTTGTCTAGCCATACATGAGAAAATTAGAATACCACTTTACAAACTGTGCCAAGCAAACTAAGAATTTATTTCATGGCTGCACTATGTTATCGACCGAACTAACTGGCCAAATTGGAATTTAACATTTGAAAACTTGATTTACATTGAAAATTTGTGACAAGTTGAGGAATTTAAAGTACAATCAACTGATCAGAAAATGTTAACTTAATTTGTTGTACCACTTTCCTGAAATACGTCGTGTTTTCATTTTTCGTTTTTATTTGCATATGCCCATTGCATTCATGTAGTTTCATTAGAATCAAAGCATACTGCATTTGGATTTTATGGGTAGTATCCGCTGAAAACCCTCACGAGACACCACTCGTCCTACTAGGGACACCTAGAGGTTTAATGGCTTGTTGCATACGCTCAATGCAATCGTGTTTCCTACGAAAGTGTGACCTATCTAGTCTAGTTTTTCATTTTTGTTTTACTCGAGGACGAGTAAAAGATAAGTGTGGGGGTATTTGATTGAAATAGAAATGTGTTATTTTTATGCTCTTATATCTTATCTTTTGTATATAAATAAATATTACTTGGGTATTGTTTTGTCACTTTTACAGATATTCCAACCCAGCCCGCATGCAAACAGAAAAGTAGAGAAATAGAAATCAAATTGTTGTGTATTTGCATTTTGAAGAATTGTAGATGAAGATCTCACATCTAGCTGCTGTTGGACAAGAAAATGATTGATTTAGAGGTCTTGCACATCTCAAATTAAAAGAGGATTGCAAGAGGAAAAGAAGAAAGGCCAAAAATTTAATAGATTTAACTAAGGTCCATTTGAAACTATCATTGTAAACTCTTTTGTGAATTCCCTAAGGCCCATCTATCAATGTATTCGGGTTAGGGTTTGGTTATCCCCTATAAATACCCTTGTAATGTCATTGTAGCCACCATCTCATTTCTGTATTCCATTACTCTAATAAAAATTCTTCTTCTTTTATTTTCTAGTATTTTTTTTTGCAACTAGTGTCATCTACCCGATTAGATTCGGGAGAGTACTAGTTGTATTTTACATTTGTTTCATTCGTGATTAGTCGTTTGATTAGTTTCAACGACAATCCTAATTTTATTTTATTTTTGTTGTTCTTTTTATTCTGCACTTTTATTTTCTGCATTGTTGTTCTTGTTTTGCAATTTACTTTCTTTAGTGATTAATCGTTGATTAGATTCAACGATAATCCTAAGTTCGCAATTTCGATTTGTTTTTATTTCAACAAAATCTCCAGGCTTCGTCTAACTCGCCCAAGAGATTAGATAAATAATTTGATTTTAATTTACCTCCTTGTGTTCGACCTGTATGCTACACACCTGTACGCTTGCAGTATTTAATTTAAAATTCGCGCTTTTCTAATTCATAGATTAGCGACGATCATTTCGTAAGATAGATAACCCATATAAAATAAGATGTGGTATATGGTTATCCTACCTTAAAACAAGTACGGAGAGGGTAGTGTAATATTGGTATAAAAAGTGATGTTTCTGAACCTTTGAAAATAAATCAGTACAAGGTTCTTAAGTATACCAATATAAGAAAAACTTGTCGAAACATGGATGTAATTCGACTAAAACTTGGGTTTGAATAATGTGGGGTATCGAAGAAAAACCCTACAGTGAGTCATTTCTCCTTAATTGGGCCAAGTGGATTTTAGAACTTACGATTTGAAAATTTGTGTGGAAAAGAAAATATTATGCATGAAAACGAACTCAGAACATCCAACAAATGTAAGTGCAAAATCATTATTGTTTGATTATTTTTACTTGCACATTCTAACATGTATAACAAGGGCGGACACGCTTACTCCAGAACACGACTAATGTCTACACAGTCTCAAGCTAGCATCTTAAAAAGACACAATACAATTCAATGAATAAATAATGTTCATTCCCATCACCCAAAAATTCAACTTATCAAACAAGAACCAAGTTGTTATTTATGAGTTTAAGTTAATCCTTGTTCAACGAATGACCTAGTTCATAAAATTTGATTGCTGATGTAATGTAAATCCCCCCCCCCCACACACTTGAGTGCGACTGTGTCCTCACAATCTTAACCAGACATATCTTAGTGAAAGGGAAAAACAAATAAGAGAATATTTACGTATGTACAAAAGAGGGTTAGTGCATCTTACCGAATATAATGTTGCTCATGGAGGACCATGAGCTCTTCCTCTTGGTTTGGTATTGGTTCCAAGTAAGGTTTAAGGCGTTGACCATTGACCTTATAGGATGATCCATCAGTTGGATTCTCAATTTCTACCGCACCATACGGAAAAATAGTCCGTATAGTGTAAGGTCCTGTCCATCTAGATTTTAACTTACCCGAAAATAAATGCAATCTTGAGTCATATAACAAAACTTTTTGACTTGGCATGAAAGTTTTGCGTAAAATTGATTTATCATGAAAAAATTTCATTCTATCCTTGTAAATTCGTTCATTTTCATATGCATCATTTCGAATTTCATCAAGTTCATTAGGTTGAAGCTTCCTATGCTCGCCTGCTTGCTCTAAGTCAATATTTAAAGTTTTTACTGCCCATAACGCCCTATGTTCGAGTTCAACGGGCAAGTGACACGGCTTACCAAAAATCAACCGATAAGGGGACATAACTAAGTTTGTTTTGAAAGTAGTGCGGTAAGCCCAAAGAGCGTCGGTTAACTTTTGGGACCAATCTTTACGATTTCGATTCACAGTTTTCTCAAGGATTTGCTTAATCCGCTTATTCGATACTTCAACCTGCCCATAAGTTTGGGGATGGTACGGAATGGATAACTTGTGGGTTATCGAATATTTTCTCTTGAGGGCTTCAAAAGAACGATCACAAAAGTGTGTTCCATTATCACTGAATATTGTGCGAGGTGTGCCAAACCTAGTGAAGATATTTTCTTTCAAGAAGCGCACAACAACCTTGTTATCATTTGTTTTGCACGGAATAGCTTCGACCCATTTGAAAACATAATCAACAGCTAAGAGAATGTAAAGCTTCCCAAAAGAATTAGGGAAGGGTCCCATGAAGTCTATACCCCCACACGTCAAAAACTTTGACTTCTTGAATTGGATTTAGGGGCATCATATTCCATTTAGAAAATTTCCCTAAGAATTGACATCGATCACAAGTTTAGCAGAATTCATAAGCGTCTTTGAAAAGGTTGGGCTAGTAGAAACCCGATTGGAGAACCTTTTCGGCTGCCTTTTTGGGACCGAAGTGACCACCACAGGCTTGGTCGTGACAGAATGAGAGGACACTGCGAGTTTCAGTGTCGGGAACACACCTTCGAATGATTTGGTCTGGACAGTATTTGAAAAGATAGGGGTCATCCCAATAAAAATGTTTCACTTGGGAAAAGAATTTGTGTTTATCCTGCTTAGACCAAAAAGAAGGGGTCTGCTTGGTGACTAAGTGGTTGACAATGTTAGCGAACCAAGGATCAGTGTATAGAGAAAATAGTTGCTCATAATGGAAATTCTCGTTGACCGGAAGAGGAGAAGACGGGGCATTTGGAAGACGAGACAAGTGGTCCGCAATAAAATTGTCAGATCCCTTTTTATCCTTAATGGTAAGGTCAAATTCTTGAAGTAGAAGGATCCTACGAATGAGACGAGCCTTAGAATCCTTTTTAGATAAAAGATACCTAAGTGCGGAATGATCGGTATAAACCGTGATGTGTGAGCGAACTTGATAAGGCCTGAATTTTTCTAGGGCAAAAACAACTGCAAAAAGTTCTTTTTCAGTGGTCGTTTAATTGATTTGGGCATCGTTCAAAGTCTTACTCGCGTAGTGAATGACATGAAGAATCTTATCGATACGTTGTCCTAAGACAGCGCCAACAGCGAAATTCGAGGCGTCACACATGATTACAAAATGCAACTTCCAATTAGGAGAGCAAATGATCGGGGCAGAGACAAGTTTATTTTTAGGATGCTCAAAAGATGAAATGCAATCAGAATTGAAGTCGAAAGGAACATCCTTACCAAGAAGATTGGTCAAAGGTCGAGTGATTTTGCTAAAATCCTTTATAAAGCGACGATAGAAACCAGCATGACATAAAAAGGATCGGATGTCCTTAACGGATTTGGGAATGGGAAGATTCGAGATAACCTCAATTTTGGCTTTGTCTACTTGAATTCCTTTGTTAGAGATGACATGTCCTAAAACAATGCCATGTTTGACCATGAAGTGACACTTTTCCCAATCAAGCGTTAAGTATTTATCTTTGCAACGGTTAAGAATAAGATCCAGGTGATGTAAATACTCAACGTAAGAATCCCCGAAGATGGAAAAATCATCCATGAACACTTCCAAAAATCTCTCGATCATATCAGAAAAAATGTTAATCATGCACCTCTGAAAGGTGGCAAGTGCGTTACAGAGACCAAAAGGCATACGATGGTACGCAAATGTACCAAGTGGACAAGTAAAAGTGGTTTTCTCTTGGTCCTCAAGGGCGAAAGTGGTTTTCTCTTGGTCCTCAAGGGCGATAGAGATTTGATTATAACCCGAGTACCCGTCAAGGAAACAATAGTACTCATGACCAGCTAGTCGTTCTGACATTTGATCTATAAATGGCAAAGGGAAATGATCCCTACGTGTTGCAGCGTTAAGTTTCCTATAGTCAATGCAGACACACCAACCGGTCTGGGTGCGGGTTGGGATAAGTTCGTTAGCTTCATTTTGGATCACGGTAATCCTCGATTTCTTAGGTACGACATGAATCGGACTAACCCATTTACTATCGGAAATTGGGTAGATGATTCCATTATCAACACATTTAAGGATTTCAGCATGAACTGCTTCTTTCATGACAGAGTTTAGTCGACGCTGTGGATCACGAGTAGGTTTGGCATCATCTATAAGGTGGACTCGATGTTGGACTATCGAAGGACTAATCCCCTTAATATTAGCCATGGACCAACCAATTACTTCCTTATTTTTCTTAAGGATGGGAAGGAGCAATTGTTCCTACTCTAAAGTAAGGTCAGAAGCGATAATGATAGGAAAAGTTTCATTGTCTCCTAAGTAAGCGTACTTACGATGACTGGGTAGCACTTTGAGGTCAGATTTTGGGGACGACTCAACCGAAGAAATTAGTTAAGGGATAGACTCAATTGTGAGTGGCTCGACAGGAATCGAATCAGAGACATTTTCGGGAATATCTTGAAACAAAGTTTCGTAATTTGATTCAATTTCGTTATTTAGATGGTCGAGCTCAGATTCATTATCGTGGACAGCATGGATTTCAGAAAACTGGTCCACATAAGAGTTAGGAGAATATTCGGTTCTAAAGATGTTTAGCCCGACAGTCATGTTACCGAAAGAAAGTTTCATAGACCCATTTCTACAGTTGATAAGCGCATTAGAGGTTGCTAAGAAGGGTCGTCCTAGAATCAAAGGGATCTGGTTTGCAGGATTGCTTACCTATTGAGTTTCTAGAACGACGAAATCAATTGGAAAGATGAATTTGCCTATTTTGATCAATACATCCTCGACTTCGCCCATAGGTTTCTTAATTGAATGGTCAACAAGCTGAAGGGTAACCTTGGTGGGTTTCAGTTCTCCTAGCCCTAATTGGCGATAGACGGAATATGGAAGCAAGTTAACACTAGCACCTAAGTCTAGCAGGCATCTATCAATTTTCTTGTCCCCAATAGTACATGATATTGTGGGGCAACCAGGATCTTTGTATTTCACTGGCATTGATTGGGACAAGACCTCGCTTAGAGTTGCCGCTAGAAACACTTTCTTAGGTACATGTGTATGACATTTTTGAGTGCACAAGTCTTTTAGAAATTTTGCGTACTGTGGAACTTACTGTATAATATCTAAAAGAGGAATGTTAACTTTAACTTGCTTAAATATTTCAAGGATCTTTTCTAGTTGGTCCGTCTTTTTCCTTGGTCGGAGCCTATGAGGAAATGGAGCAACCAACTCAGTAGGTTGGGCTACTTGAGTTTGAGGATGGTCCTTGTCAGAAATTGGCTCACTGTTCTGAGCCGAGTTGGTCGAATTTTTGGTAGAGTTTGGAAGATCGTCCGGTAAAGCATTTGGGTTGACCACATGGTTGTCAATCTTTTTGCGGATCTAAGAGTCGTGATAGCATTCAGTTGACTAACGTTTGAATCTTGAATGATGTGAATTTGGTTGGGGTTTGAATTTTATCCTCTAGGGTTTTGAATGGGTTGACTTGGAAATGTACCCTTTTCCCTTTCACCTAATCTAGCGTTAAGTTGAGACATTTGTTTTTGACGTTCATTCATTTGTTGATTCATGTTTTGCATATATGATTGCAAGGAGTTGTCTAACTTGTTTTGATTTTCAACACTTTGCGTAGTCATTTGTGCTAATAGGTTGCTCACCTTAGATAAATTCCCCTCAATTGTGGAAAGCCGTTTTTCATATTAGCGTGCAACCGTTTGATTGTGGATAGGCACCTGGTTCGAAGTGTACTGATTTTTCCTAAGAAGAGGGTTCACAGCATTGTTCGGAAATGCTCGATTAGAAGGTCTATTCATCATAGGGTTATTCGGACCGTAAGAAAGAATTGGGTGGTTGTTGGGTCTGTTGAAAGCGTTTACTTGCTCAAGGGACTAGGGACAGTCATCAGCCATGTGATTACTGCCAAGACATATGTGACACATAGCTTGGGAAATATTATTAGACTGAGTGTGTGTTCTAACAACATTCAAGATGGCATTAACAAGAGTATTCGAATAAGAGGACTCGACAGAATTACTGCTGGATCGCGAATAGAGATATTTTTCATTGGTTCGTTCCCATTTTTTCGTTTTTTCTGCTAACTCATCATTCCCAAGCTTCTACATCAGTCTGTTTTAGAAAATTGCCCTGACACGTGGATTCTAACATTTGTCTAGAACTATTATCGAGTCCATCGTATACAGTTTGACATAACGACCATGTTTCATAACCATGATGAGGACAACTTAACAATAATTCTTTAAATATTTCGAAGTATTGCCAAAAAGATTCACCCCCTTTTTGGTGGAAATTGGTGATTTCGTTTTTGACTCTAGCTGTTTTTTCTGGGGGGTAGAACTTTTTTAGGAAAACTGCTGTAAATTCATCTCATTTTTTAATCGAATTTGGGGGCAAGCTGCGAAACCATTTTTCTGCTGAGTCAGTTAGTGCAAATGGAATCAAACAAAGTTTAATACCATCCTCACATAACTGTTGTAACTTAAAAGTTGCAAAAGCATATTCAAATTTGGTTAAGAAACTATATGGTTCGTCATGAGAAAAATTACCAAATTTGGGAAGGATGTTTATCTGACTCGATCGGATTTCAAAGTGATTATGGTAACTGAATACAAGAAGGGACAAAAACTCTATCGGGAAGAACTCTGTCCATCAGGGTCCGAGGTGCAGGCTCTTTGGCCATTTCAAAAGGTTGCTCGATTCTAACTAAACGACGAGATTCTTGGTCACGGGTCCAAGTTTTCATGCACAAGAAAGAAGAAGAATAGAGTACGCCAAAGAAATTTAGACAATGGAGAAGTTCGGAAAGAGGTGATAGATAGAAGAAAAGATTTTTTTTTTTTAAAAAGGGAGTTTTGGAAAATTCCTACCTACGGAACTAACGAGGGCTAAAGAATAAAAAGAAGTTAAAATATTTATTTATTTTTTTGTTTTTCAAATTTTTATTTGTTTTTGAGGAATTTTGATTTTGTTTTCAACAATCAAATACACAGAGATTGGCTACGATGAAGTTTTCTGTCCTTAATAGCTCCTAACCCAAAATTATATAGTGACATGTTTGATTACTTAGAACAAAAGATTTCTCAGCCAGTTAACAGACATGAGTTGTCGGTGCACTAGGAATCTCCCTAGCATTGCAGCCGAAGGTTTAAGTACCTTCAGAGTAACAACCGGTTTAATATTTACGAATCACCGTAATATTTATAAACAGTTATTTCTCTGCCGTAGTCTAGACACCAAGAAATAATTCGTTCCAAATGAATCAACTATCAAAATACAATTAAGCCCTATATGAGCCCGCGACTCCCTTAAGTCCAACGTCTAACCGTTATTATTAGTCAGCTTCTACGTTGAAATGCAATTTGTGGGCTAAGGAAAGGGTGATGAAACCCCTCACCTTATGTGAATTGGGGTGTTGCCCTTAACAGAATGAATACAGATGCAGAAATAATAAACATAGGAATTAAAAGATTTTACAAGCAAGCCACTGCTCCTGCAGAAGATTTTTACAAGCAGTGTCTATATTTTTTATTTGCAGCAACAGTCCCTGTAGAGTTTATAAAAAATATCACACCTAGATCAGCAGTCCGTCCAGTTCAATTGAGTTAAGCTAGCGCGTTCACACCCCACTTGGTGTGCAACCGCTCGAACCCTGAATAGTCCGCTGCTTTCTGTTATTGTCGCCTCCTATTAATTGTTTGACTGCACTGTGGCACGGGTTCGGGTGTTTGCGAATTTGAATGTGATGCATAGGTTCTTGGTGTTTGCGAACAAATTAAACAATTGTAAACAATGTAAAATCTGTTCGGCTTTCCTAAACAACAAGGATTGTTGTAGAGGGTGTCGAACTCTGGGACCAAAAATATTTTAATTAATAAATCCAATCAAGTTATTCCAGGATTTTGGTTGATTGAAAAACACAGAAAATAACAGCAATTGAATAAAAAGAGAGATTAATATAATAAGAGAAAGTAATTAGGGGATAATGACATAGATTGGATTCATACTCATCAATAGCCAACAAATAAATATAGATCTAATTCATGTTTCTATCACAAAAATGAATCAACGATAATTAGGTTCTTAGAAACAAATAAGTAAATAACGACAAACATAGCCTATGCAAAAGCTGAGCTCTTAAACAACAATAGGCTATAAGGACAGATTCACTAATTAATTTCTAAAACCCTAAAATTAGATCTAAATCTGATAATTGTTAGATCGAACACGAATATACCCTATGAAGGAGCATAGCTCTTAAACGACACATAAATATGATGGTTCAGATCTAACCCTTGATTCAGATCCAGATCTACATGTATAAAGTCCTCATCTATTGGCTATGTGATTCATGTTGAATCATATCTATTAGCGTCATCACCCCCTAATCAAAGGGGATTAGCTAGACATAGCTAAAGAAGAAGAGAAAAGGAAACTAAATAACATGAACATAAATAAAATAAAATAACAACTGAGAGAAAGGGAGAAGAAGAGTTTTATTCCAAGAAGAGAATTACATAATAAAACTAAGTGTGTTTTACAATGAATGAGATACAATATATTTATAGCTGATATGACAAAGACTACTTGGCAAATTCCACAATGTGGGACAAAACCCCTTTTCCAAAATAGCACATAAATCAAATAGCTCAGTGTGAACGCGTGCAGCGCATGGATGAGAAGCCTTGCAAATTACATGATACGGGACAATTAACTTAGCCCAATTAGCAACTAGACCAATGTGAATGCGTGCAGATGTCATGGAAAATAGGTTGTGGGCTTCAACTCCAATTGCCTTGGGAATGAATAACAACTCCAAGTGATAATTATGGAAAAGCATTGAATCTTGTCTTTAAAATATGCAGCAGAAGGCGATTGAATAGCAACTTTTCTTCAGGTCTTCAAGCTTTAATCCAGCTCTAAAATTCAACACTCTTCTTGCGCAAATTCTTCAAGCTTTTCAACAATTAAGTACGTTAATCCATTCATCAAAAATATTTTGTAAGCACAACTATAAATGCACAATATCAATTATTTAAAAGATAAAATAAGATAAATATGCTGATAAAATATACACATTTACGTGTATATCACTTGGTTTTATGGGTTACAGATTAATTCTAGGAATGGACTGGCTTGCTATGTATGTTGTCATTCTTGATTGTGAAAAGAGAGTAGTTAGACTTCTTACTTGCCATGGTAGAAATCTTGAAATTTCTTGTAACCCACAAGGGTTGGTGATGCTTAGTTTCCTAGATTCCCTCGATACTTCCGTTGATGATCTTCGATCAGTACCCATTGTTAGCAGGTTTGCGTACGTGTTCGACGAGGTTAGAGGGCTACCTCCAAGGCGTGAAATAGACTTTCGAATATACTTGGTGGAAAATGTGAAACCAGTCGCATTGCCAGTGCGCCACATGGCTCCTAAGGAGAGGAGGGAGCTCAACAAACAAGTGAGTGAGCTATTGGAAAAAGAATTCATTAGGTGGAGCATTTCTGAGTCAGGAATTCAAATCATTTTTTGCAACCAAGGCAGACGGCTCTCTCTATCTTGTGTGGACTACAGAGAACTGAATAAACTCACCATGAAAATAGGCACCCAACTATCGAGGATTGATGAATTGTTTGACCAACTAGTTGGCGCTTCAGTTTTCTCACATTTGGATCTAGCCACGGGATTTCATCAGTTTAGAGTAGCGGATGATAGTATTGACAAGACAGCTTTCAGAAATCTGGATGGTTTCTTTGAGTGGTTGGTCATGGCTTTGTGCTAACCAAAGCACCCACGTACTTTGTGGACTTAATGAGTCAGGTGTTTAGGGAATACCTGAACAAGTTCGTAGTGGTATTCGTGGATGACATTCTAATCTTATCAAAGAGCGAAGAAGAACCTGCTCAACACTTAGAGGAGGTTCGAAGTACACATCTAGCTCAACAACTTAAAGTAAATTTTTCTAAGTGTCATTTTTGGAGGAAGGAAGTAGGGTTCCTAGGGTTGGTCGTAGTTCAAGATTGGAAGGCCCTTAAGAATGCGATGGAGGTAAGAAGTTTTCTTGGATTGCTGGGTTATTATTGGAAGTTTATTAAAGACTTTGTGCAAATCTCAACCCCACTTACCCGTCTCACAAAGAAGAACTTGGCTTTTGCTTAGAGTGTTGATGCTGAAGATGCTTTTTAGTGGATAAAGAGGGCTCTGACAACATCCCCTATCCTAACTCTTCCCGATGGTAGAAGGTGTTTACAGTCTACAAGGATGCTTATAGCACAAGATTAGGTGTTGTACTGATTCAAGGGTGTAGGGTGGTGTGCTATGGAAGTAGGCAACCAAGGGTTCATGAGAAGAATTACCCCACCCATAACTTGGAGTTGGCTGCTATAGTGTTCGCATTTTAATCTTGTCGACACTATCTACTTGGAGACAGATTTGAGCTATATGCGGATCATAAGTCACTCAGATATTTGTTCTCACAGAAGCATCTCAAACTGAGGCAGCAAAGATGGATGGAGTTCCTAGCGCCCTATAATTTTGAGATAGCTTATACACCAGACAAGGGTAAAGTAGTGGCATACGCATTGAGTAGGCAGAGGATGACCTTAAGTCCTCTATTTGTAGAAAGAAAGAGCATGGAGTACATATAAACTTTTGATTTCAAGCCATCTATCAATTTCACCATTTATTTTTGGCATCATTGGAGGTGCGACCTACTCTCATGGAGCGAATTGGATCTATGCAACAAGAGGACCAGTAGTTGATGGACATCTTGGATAGACTTGGTAAGGGATAAACTTCCAGTCACCCAACTATACATACTATGGAAGAAAAAGAGTGGCTAAGATGAGTTAGTAGTCTATGTGTCCCTAGAGTTGGGGAATTGCTAAGAGCAGTGCTAGAGGAAGCTCATAACTCTTGGATGACTATTCAGCCAGGCGGCGACAAGATGTACCGAGACATGAAGCGTGTTTTCAATTTGAATGGGATGAAGAAAGATGTAGCATAATTCACGGCCCGATGTTTGACTTTCGACAAGTTAAGGATGAACAAAAGAAACCTAGTGGATTACTTTAGCCCTTGGATATCCCACAATGGAAATGACAGAGCGTCTCTATGGACTTCACTAATGGACTGCCCCGATCAAGAAAGGGAAACACGAACATTTGTGTGATAGTGGACAAGATTACTAAGAGCACTCATTTTATCCTAGTCAAGAGCAAGAGAGCGGTAGCTTGGCTAACTTCAGTTTACCTTAAAGAGTTCGTCTGGCTACATGGGGTACCATTAATCATAGTAGGTGACCATTATCCCATATTTACTAGTGAATTTTAGAGGAGCTTGCTAGAAGCCCTAGGTACACAATCAATACTTAGCACATCTTATCACCCTCATACTGATGGACAAACTAAGAGGGTTACCATAGTTCCTGAGAATTTACTAAGACTGTGTATACTAGATTTCGGAGGGACTTGGGATTAGCATCTTCCGTTGGCTGAGTTCGCATATGATAATAGTCATCAGTCTAGCATAGGGATGGCACCCTTCAAAGCATTATGTGGAAGACCTTGCATATCACCGACGTGTTGGTGGTGGTCTATGGACATACTTCTACTAGGGCCTGATATTCATTAGTGAGACTTCGGAAAAGATAGAACTCATCCGAAGTAGGATGAAGGCTACACAAGATAGACAAAAGTCATATACCGATAAGAGAAGGACTAACTTGGAATTCAAAGTAGGAGATATGGTCTTCATCAAGGTATCCCCATTAAGGAATGTGGTTCGATTTGGCACTGTAGGGAAATTGGAACCAAGGTTCGTAAGACCATTTTCCTTAGTAGAGAGGACATGCCAAATGGACTACAGAGTTAGACTATTGGAGAGACTGGCGGGAGTTCATAACATATTCCATGTTTCCCAATTAAGTAAATGTCTTCATGATTCAATGGAGGTAGTAGAGCCTAGTACCCTTAAAGATGTTGAAGTCGAGAGAGAGGCATCAGTTCGAAGAGCTCCTACTTGTATTTTTGAGACAAAGGTTGAGCGGTTACGTAGCAAAGAGATAAAGTTAGTAAAAGTTTAATGGGGAGAAGAGCGAGAAAATGTGACATGGGAATCGGAGGATAAGATTCGTGCTTCTTACCCTTTTCTCTTTGAGAGTACGTTTTAAATTTCCTTTTATTGCTTTTGAATTTGAAATCATTTATCTCTTGAATCATCAGTCATTAGGATAGAGACCTATGTTTGGAAACATATGTTTGAGACATGTTATGTTTGATGATTTCAAGTGGATGCAAGTGGTTGCCAGTGGGAACTCATGGATGCATATACACACATTAGGCGCTAGAGCAGCTCTAGTACTTGCATATTTCACATGAATGTGTGTGCATCTTATTTTATTCAATGGAAAATGGTTGAATTATCACATGGATGTTAAATTTTGGTGAATGGTTGTGCACACATATTGGACTTATATGTATTATTAGGATTATTTGCATACATGTTGGATACATGGCACAAACATACATTGCATTAAGGAGGTCAACTGAATCAGTCGATCACCTGATTTCCGCATGAGCTTAAGGACATACACACAACACTTTTTGCATATGTTCATATCAAGCACTAGAAATCATAAGGATAATAGATTCTTTTGGATTATGCAATACTACAAAAGTGGGCATATTCGACACTAATTTGTGTGCGTTGCATAAAAAGTGTGGCAAAAGCTAATGCTTCCTTTGATCTTCTGCAACAATATTCATATGTGGTTGCATTTGACGTGAATGCACTATTGCGGTGGGAATTCTAGTGTTTTGACGTGTAACACCAGTTAAAGGCGTAGCCTTACATACATACAATCAAAGTCAGTAATCCACGTTATAAGCATATGAAAAACCTCAGCCATAGATGCATGATTAATCTAACGGTTCAAATCAATTTCATCTTGCTATCCAAACATTATCCTAAGCATCCAATCAATGACAGCCACATCATTGCATTCTTTTGCTATGTGAAATTTTGGCGGTATTTTTCCCTCTTTCTCGAAATGCCATGGTCATGCTAATCGTTCTTTCCTTTTCATTTGCAAATACATTTTAAATTCTTTTTTCCTCTTGAATGATGTTTCGTTCTCCACTTTTCTGTTCTCGTCTTCACTCTAGCTATTAGGTAACCGATCTCTTCCCCATCTTCAATTGATACGCCATCCAATCTGTCACTCAATCGATAAGCTCAGGAACTGAATCTCCACTTTTCAGAGTTAACAAAAAATTGCTACGCTTTTCAATCTATGCCAATGGCTGTTGGGTAAGACTTCAAGCCCTCAGTTTCTGTCCTTGTATTTATTTAAGATTCTTTGGCACGTTGATGCTCTGGATGTGGCTATTAATTTTTCTGCTGAAGAAAATACTGTTTTTAGATTGGAATCTCTAAGGAATTCGAATAAGGTGAATGTGGAGAAGCCAGACATTGTTCTTGGAGATGAAAGTGATTTCAATACAGAGGATGATAGTTTGGATTTGTTTGGGGATGTTAAGCATCCTGAAAATATCATGGACGGTTTGGAGATGAAATTACGACTGCTTGGAGAGGGGAACTGGATCTCGGTTTTTGCTACAATCATCTGCAAGAAGTATTGTTAACTAATTTCACTAGAATTGAATCTGAGCATAAATTCATTAAATTTCTTCTTGCTACTTCACCATCCCTTAAGACAGTGCAGATCCATTAATGTGATGACAAATTTTCCAAAGACTTGTTTGCCGTTGCCGTAGAGCTTATTAGGTTCCCTCGTGTTTCGCCCAAAGCCGAACTTATCTTACTGCCTTATCCTTTCGTTTCATAATGAACCACCATTATATATATGCTAATCTTCTATGTCTAGCTCTATTTAGCTCCACGTACTTCATTTTTTCTATTATGAATTGCTGTTGAACAATTTATTTTGAGATGGAATCATCTTTTGTTTTTGTGTCCAAGATATTCTGTTGCTGGTAAAAAATGAGGAGATTCTCAGCTAACAGATGAGATTATGTTTCTACCTGTACATTTAGAGACATAAAACAAGGAGTTAGAGTCTTAGGTAATTTTGTAGTTGATAAGCATAGATGCATAAATTTCATACTGTGAAACTATAGATCTAACTGCATATTTCAGTGTGTTAGTGTTATATAATGTTATCGATCATTTCATGGATTGTTTTGTAGTAATACATAGTTATCACACTGAAATACATTGTGTGTAAATATGCATTACTTATACGTGGTTTGAAAATAAATGAATACGGATCAACCTCACATATAATAAATGACACTACATCTGAACCGTTACTTCGATAATCTTCATGTTGCTTTGAATATCAGTGTTCATCAATTATAACATTGGATTGGATATATCTCCTCTCTGTCAATCTTTTTCTACGATTAGTACTTAAACATGAAGATGAGGACGATGGAGATGCTTCCTTATTGACGAAGGAAAACCAGTAGTTCCCTAAAATTCTATTTGGTTTAAGCATTCTGGTTAACTGCTTCGATATCGACTGCTTCGAGTTTAAGTTTGCTTTGTTTGATATGAAATTTTACTTCTGATTGTATTGTTTTCAGAAGACTTAAAGTATTATTTGGATATGATTTATGTTGTTGTCTATTCTTGTAATTATTATACTGGTTATTGAAATGTGGGCTAGATCCAGATTCATACTCTTCCTGTTTTTGAGATAAAGAACTTCTTGATGTCAATAAACCTGCCCTTTATTGAACATTAACTTTAGCGTGAATTTCTAAAAAACCATTTTACTCTAAGATGTTGCATCAGCGCCATTACTACTTTTGCCAGTTTTTGATTCCTTTTTTTTAGTATTTTGACTCCTGAATTCAGTCCATTCAAAAGAAGTAAATGAAGATTCCACAGGAGTGCACTCGGTTAAAAATGATCCTAGAATTTTACTAATTGACTAGAACTTGCACAGTTGATGGTGATTTTATCATTTAGCATTTTAAAAAATAATGGGTTTAATTAGCATTTATAAATTTTTTATGTTCAACTGTAATTTCAGATATACAAATGAGCGTATGAGTCCATACCTAAATTCCTACAAGAACTTTTATATTTGTTTACTTTTGATTTTTCAATTCATAGCCATTAATACTACATGTATAATATTACCCAACGATTTGAACCTACGTTCATTTGCTTTATACTAAACACATCTAGCACCTTATCTATCATATGCAGGTCAGTCACCTGTCTTTATCAAAGTTGTAGCCCAAGCTTACTACATGTCGTCCTTATCAAATTCAGTTCGCATAATAGCCTTTAATACCATAGTTTATAATAACTATGACTGTTTTGGGGACTCGGGGTTATGTGGGTAGAACTTAGGAGAAATATATCTTGTTTCTTCACCATTGATGAAGCCACCTGTTATTTGGGCTATACAAGCAATATTATCTTCACATATTATAGCTGGATTATTTTTTATCATTGGTAACATACAAGCAATACAGATGTGGTTCAAAATCGAGTTTAACCGTGCACAATTCTATCCTGCTTCATTATGAGGTGAAATTTAAAGAGTTAACACCTAATTATTATATTCTTCATTCAGGTACTCATTTAAGTGATTGCATCACATGTTCAGGTATTATGTATTTCAATTTTTCCTGGTGTATCCACAAACTTTGATGAGGTTGTATCTCTTATTGAATGACTGCACTTTTGTCTCTGTGTTTCTCATTTAACTAATTCCTTGCAGGTTGCTTGCTCATGTTAGAACTGAACCAGTAAAATAAAAAGAAGCCTCTTTGCATAGAGTAACTCATAAAAGTAGTTGGTGGACATTTAGATGGTTTGTAGGCCTCGCCATATACATTGTTGAATGCTTTCTGAGTAATAATCAATAACAAGGTCTTTTCTACATTTTTAATATTCAATCAATATTCCTAGGAGGACTTCCGAAGTTGTAACTACTGCAAGTGTGTCTCCTGAATCACGACTGACAGATGATGAACGCCTGACGAAAGAAGAATGGCAGGCAGTTAATAAAATTTTGATCTACTAGGATGATGAAAACGATGATTATCACGGTAAAGATTTGCAGAGAGGGGTACAACTCCTTATTGATGTATAGATTGGCCAATTAGCTGCTCGGATCGTAAGTATTGATCATACAGAGATTGTATGTGGTAGATTTAAATAACTTCAAATAAGAACTAAGAAGCATCCTAAAAGAATACACTGTGATTTATCACTGAAATATTATGGGTTATCATCTCCTGAAGGTTCACTTATTGAGAATTCCTGCATATCTTCTATTCCTTATTTCATTATGGTCTAAAGTGAGGGGTTAATTAGGCTATTTATCTTCTAATTTATTAAGCATTAGTGCTTTTTTATGCAAGTGTACCCAACTGCATTACATTGTAATAAACTCTTGCAGAGTGTTATCAGTGAGATAAAGAGCAATGCATTAAAGGTCAGTTTTGTTCACTCACCTACCGAGAAGATGTAGTTTGGAGGCTTGCAACCATCATGGCTCCATGTCATTTTACAGTAGTTTTCTGCTACATTCATAAGTGTATTGGTCAAACATAATACCTTTTTAGTACTCTCTATTTTATTCTGCTCTTCATGTGATCTTTAAAGTTGATCAAAACTTAGGTTCTGACGGAAAGTTATGAGAGATGTTTAGGGTTTGTGTAACACCCCGTGAATTCTATAATGTTAAGCTTCACAAATTAAATTATAATTAATTCTAAATGAAAGAATTAAGGGAAATGGGTTATGCCATTGTGTTCGTCTCGGAATTTTACTTGAGATAGAGTCCGAGTTTGCGCGAATCGGACTCCGTATGAAGGAGTTATGGCCTTCGGAAGTTTCAGAATAAAATTTAAATTCAAACAGCTCAGTTTAAAATTCAAAAATCGAATTTCAGGTTTAAACTGGGCTGGGCGGGAAAATTCCCGCTCAAAAGACTAGGTCGACCATAGGGTCGACCATGGTGTTGACCTGGCCTCCCAAGGTCGACCACAGTGTTGACCTGCTCCCCCCCCCCAGGTCGACCATAGTGTCGACCTGGGTGTCGACCTGCCAGTCGACCTGCCTGGTCAACCTGGCTGGCTAGGTCTGGCTCTGTCGAATTTCTGTGGCCCAGTGTGTCACTAGGGCTGACGTGTCACCTCTTGATTGGCTCTTTGAATTTTGTATGGCCTATATTCCTCCTGTCTTCATCTGACGGCTCAAAAC
>JASFAX010004423.1:0-39395 GCA_030737875.1 Allium sativum
GTAATTCTTCTCATGAACCCTCAATTGTTTGCTTCCATAGCATATTGCCCTTCCATCTTGCATCAGAACGACACAAAACATTGTGCCACATGCGTCTGTGTAGACATTGAACATCTTTCTTTCATCTGGGAGAGTTAGAACTAGGGCTGTTGTAAGAGCCCTCTTCAATCTCTGAAAGGAATCCTCATAATTAATGCTCCACGAAAATGCCAAGTTCTTCTTCGTCAATCGGGTAAGGGGGGCTGATACCCTTGCAAACTCCTTTATAATCTTTCTATAATATTACGCCAGCCCTAGGAAACTTCTCAACTCCATTGAATTCTTTAGAGCCCTACAATCTTTAATGGCAATGACTTTAGCAGGGTCTACTTCTATCCCGTCCTTGGAGACCACATGCCCTGGGAATCTTTCTTCCTTTCTCAAAAAGTGACACTTAGAAAACTTTGCCTTGAGCTAATGTGACCTGAGAGTGCGTAGAACCTCTCCAAAGTCTTAGGCATGATCCTCCTCATTCTTCGAGAAGATCATAGTGTCATCCACAAAGTCCACCACAAACTTATTCAGAATCTCTATAAACACTCTACTCATCAAATTCACAAAATAGGCAGGTGCATTTCTTAGCCCAAAAGGCATAACCAACAATTCAAAGAAACCGTCCGGAATTCTGAATGCAGTCTTATCAATGCTGTTCTCTGCGACCCTCGACTAACGAAACCCTGTGGCCAAACCATCTACGAGAAAATTGATGTGCCTACTAGCTGATCAAACAGGTCATCAATTCTCGGTAACGGGTGCCTACTCTTCTTAGTGAGCTTTTCCAACTTCCTATAATCCACACATAGATGAACTACGCCGCTTGCCTTAGTTGCAAAGACGACTGGAGCTCCTCACCCTGAAATGCTTCGCCTAATAAAACCTTTATGGAATAGCTCCCCTACTGTAACGACCCGGATTTTGAGAGGACTTTGGTTATCGACATAAACACGATGTCGATAACCAAACCATCGAAAAAATCCTGGTAATTAGTGAAAGAAATTAGAGGGTGAGAATAGATAAGATAGAAATTTAGAATAGAAGAAGAAAAGAAGAACTTACATCATCAGAGTAACACGAATCTCACAGCGGAACGAATAACATATAATATATAACATAACTTTGAAACATAACAGTTATATATACAATAGCACTTATCAGAGTACAACACTTACAAACACAGCGGAAATAACTATAGCTATATAATCCTGAAGCCTCCTGCTCCAAGCTCTCCAAGTATATCTGTAAATCCCAACTACTTGACTGCCCGCACAAATTTAGGCACCCAAGAGTTTAGGGAAACAAAACAAAGTAAACTACGGGTCAGTCATGGGACTGATGTGAGTAAAATAATTAAACAAGTATATGATATCTCATAAGACCACGCCGTGAATACGGAACGGGTTTTTCCCTTATAAGTATCTGAACAACTTTGACAAGCAATATCATTGTGATATTATAATGATGTCTATATACAAATAGATATCAATCTAGCAGAATGCTTTCATCTCACATCCCACATACATAGTATACAATCAAAACGCAAGCACGTACTGGATAATGGGTTTCCAACTATGACAAGGTATGGAACCACCTTCTGCTAGTGTACCTCTAGAGAGGAATACACTGGGTTCAACAAGAACATCTTGCAACCCGGCCACACATGACCGACCACTCATTTTGCTTGAGTGTATCGAATGTATATCACCAACGGTTGGGATCAGCAACCGTTTCCCGAATGGGATAGCATCAACAATAGATTATAAAAATAAATGAAACTCTAGATCAGGTGATTATACACCCTAATAGGTGCGACCTACATAGCCATGCTACGTGCCTGATTTCTGTCATTTACCGGTTGATGAGGCTTGTGGTTATGCTTCATCATCACATCAGATTCACTTCGAATGCCACATTGTCAGATTCATCAAAATCACTAACTTGACGTCTACAACCATACATTATGTGTCAGCAAAAAGAAGTTTCCTTCTCTGCTTCCACTCTTGGTACGGTTGAAGAAATCAATGTACGTGACCTTTCTGGAAATACTCTGTCAGACATTCATCCATACACTTAGAATATCACATCGTCATACCCGCCAAATCACAAATTGACTTATCCAAACATAACCCGGGTATACAGCTAAGAGAAACGAATTCCTCCGCCACCAAACGTGAATACGTTTGAACAGATCAACTTACGCGATTCATTGGATATACTCTGTCAGACCTTCTTCCATATACGTTGTCCTGGGACTGGACAAACCGAAGGCACTATTCAGTATATCCATCTTAGTCACTGTTACCTAAGACTTATACAACAGCCCTTGCACTTTACTCCATCTTGAATTTCCCTTGGCATATATGATTCGCAACGCTTATGCCAATACAGAGTGGTTCTTTGGATAATAATCCAACCGGTCTCTCCATATTAACAACGTTAAAATGGTAAAAACTTCGATAGTCTGTGAGTTAACTATCAAAGAAAAACAAGTGTGCAAACAACGATATTATTTCCAGGTAGAAATTATATCGAACAATCATCATTTTACATTAATCTCTTTAGTTTATTTACATCTCCTGTTTCCCTATATCCAACATTCGCTATTTTAGTTACTAAAATCACTTTACTACCCTTTTGTTGTCGAACCATACCCACATCCTTTACTGCGGAACCATACCCATTTCTTAGTTAAAAACAAAGCCAATCAAGTTGGGGTAGAACTACCTCTCAGACCTTAACTGAACAACATTTCTAACCTTGAAATAGGCAAAGTTCATTTTATATCTTTTTAACTAACTTCCTGACTTAACCTTCCTTTCGAATAACTATATTCGATTAACTCTTTTCCATTTAACTCAATTAGACTGACCCTATTGGATTAACTCTATTTGATTTACTCTATTTGCTAACTCTATTCACTTAACTCCTGTCGAATAAACTATATTCGATAACTCCTCTAACACTATTCGAATAAACTATATTCGATTAACACCTCCAACTCTATTCGAATAAACTGTATTCGATAACTACTTTAACTCTACTCGAATAAACTAAATTCGATTAACTCACTTCGAATAACCAATATTCGATTAACTCACTTCGAATAACCAATATTCGATTAACTCACTTTGAATAACCAATATTCGATTAACTCACTTGGATTAACTAACTTGGATTACCTCGGTTTGATTAACTCATCTTGAATATCTCAACTTGATTAACTTACTTGATTAATTCAACTTCGACAAACTCCTTTGAATTAACTTCGACTAACTCCCTTGGATTAACTAACTAACTCCTTTGGATTACTTACTTCGACTAACTTCTCCGAATAACTATATTCAATTTACTCCTTCGAATAACTATATTCAATTAACTACTTCGAATATAAACTATACTCGATTAACTCCTTTGGAACAACTTGACTTGACGAACTCGCTTGGGTTAACTCGCTTTGGCTAACATAACCCATTTGGTTAACTCGACTAACTTAGCCTATATGGTTAATCTGGTTTTACTAACTTGATCAACTTGGTTTGATCAACTCTGTTGACTTGGTTTGACTAACTCAATCAACTTGGTTTGATTAACCCATTTGACTAATTCAAATCGACTAATTCCTTTAATTCTATTTAAAGAATAAATAATCCCTTTTATTTTATTTATTTAACAAATAAATATCTTCTTTTAAATATCCTATTTATTTCCTAAATAAATACCTTTATAATCCTATTTATTTCCTAAATAAATATAAACCCTTTTTCTTTTATTTATTTTCTAAATAAAATAAATCCTTTTTTCTTTATTTGTAAACGTTCTATAAATACTTCCCTTTTTATTTGATTGACAAATAATTTCCTTTTATACTTGTTTTACAAATATTTCTCCTTTATATTTGACTTCACAAATATATCTCATGTTTCCCTATATTTGGTTTCACAAATAAATTCCTTTATTCAAAAATCCTTTTTCTTATATACATAAAAATCCAGTGATTTTATATAATTTAGATATTTTTAAATTATACTTTGAAAATCCCTTTATCACATTCTGGTATTTCCTATGGTATTTAATACATCATCTAACAACGATGAATATCGTCCCACCACACATAATCAACATCAGACTATATATATCACATTTATATATCACAATATGTAAATCACAGTAAAATAACTGTTGAGGAATCCAGTTGGATTTCTCCAACCTGTTTCCCTGCACCACAGATGTTAGACAATACGATTAACATCGATTTTACTTTGATATGGTATATTCTGATAGCAGAATCACACATAAATATCTAACAGTTTATATATATATATATAAATAAATATATATATATATTTCTACTAACTGACTAGCAGTTCAATCAAACAGTCAACGCACAGTCAAACAAACAATATTTAATAGTTCTAAGCATACACTGTAAAAATATAACTATATAGAGTTGGTGAGTTTTACTCACATTGGACGATCATCGTCAATGACGATAACCATCGCTTGATTCAGACAATTTATTTCGCCATAAATTGTAACGGACTCCGATTGACTCGCGGTCAGTTCCAGCGTGTAGCTCCCGTCCATACGATTCTAATGGATCTTGTTTTACCCAATTCTGATCATGTATGACAAAGGTACAATTTTTACAAGTTTCATATACTATTAAATAACATAAAACTTGGATTTTATAATTTCATTGGGCCTCACTCACCAAACATTGGCCCATTCACATCCTTAAAGCCCAACCGGATCCTTCTTCTCCAATTCCTCAGGAGAACATGCTGAACTTCCTCTTCTATATCACATTTCCAAGTTTGCATTACTATTTTGTTAAACAAGATATATATTAATGTTTAATTCAGTCGGGCCTTACCCATGTTAAACGGCCCGTCGCTCCTTTCTTAAAACCCAAGACACGGATCTCTGTACAGCAGCTTCTTATCCGCCTGAACAAGTTTCCACATCTCCCACCATACAAACATGCTGCCACGTGTACACTTTCCTCTAAAAAGAAAAACTGTACGCACATATAACACTCCAGGTTTTGATCCAAACCTCCAACAGTAGAGCACCCTGCACCCATCAGCTCATCCCCGTAAATATCAACCCCACGGCCCCTCTTAAGTCTTAAGAAACTTGGACGCGAGCTCCTCCACACATCCGCAACCAGTTCACTTCCTCCTCAGCGCATCCTGACCCCAAATCGGAACCCTACAGACCCGTACTGACAATCTTCATCAAACCTCCACCGCCTTCATCAACAACAAGACTCAACAGTCCATCCAACTCTCCTTCAACCCGTCCTCCACCAACACCAACACCTGAGTTCTCTGCTTCGAATAACTCATCCACTTTTCTCCCTCCATTACTCCACGGCTCCCCTAACCCAAATGCACAGTCCAACTCCTCATGGCTTCTCGCTCGAAGCTCTACCCCTCATCCATTTGTTCGCGGTTTCCAGAACCGAGTCCCTCCTTCATTACTTCAGTAGGCTTTAAAACGAATACCACTATTTTCTTTTTAATTTTAGGTGAAGTACTTCATTTGTTTTCGTAGTGGAGGATTTTGGAAGAACACGATTGGGTTTCAGATAAGAAAATATAATGGCGGAAGAAGATTGGCTGTGAATTAGGTTTAGAGGAGTTAGTTTGTTATTTATATGGTTCATTAAACCTTTGTTTTGAAGTGTGGAGGATTTTTATCCACAAATTTATGGTTTGAGGACATGGCTGAGAAACGAATGTCGTCGTGGTTGATTTTTATCCAAGAGAGGGTTGAGATATTTTTAGGGTAGGTTTTGAATATTATTAAATTTAACGTACCTTGTTTCATAAAATTTCTTTCATGTACAGACTGAAATAAAGATACCGTTGTATTCAGTGAGGTGCCACGATCCCAGAAATATAATAATATCGGTAGTTTAACTCATTTTTTGAAACCCTAAAATCGCCGATTAAGGGTGCAAAATACTCCAAAATAAAAAGTGGCATATTTAATTAATTAAAAATTACAGTAAAATTCTAAAAATTAAATTATTGCTATGTCTAAAAAGAACCTTGTCTAAATTCAAATCTGATATTTAAACATTCTCAAATATTCATTATGGTCAGGGCGCTGCATTTCTGAGAATTTGATTTGGACGTAACTCTAAATCTACACGACGAAATCCCGATATTTCTCTTCCACTAGAAAGATATACTCCATCAGCTCCACATGTTTCTTGTTTCACAAAAATCCGATTTAAAACGAACCCTGTATATCCACCTGAAGTCTAAATCGCCAAATAGCGAACTACCGCGTCGTTACGTGCTCTATTTTAATTATATTAAAACTATACGTTCAAACTGACGTCGATTGGATATATTCATCAATATAATCCAACTCTAAGCTGAACTAAATCTCGGGGATGACCCAGTTCACAGAATATTGCCAATCCACTATTTCTGGTTATTTCTGAATTAAATATATATTATTTAATTATTTAAATTAAATAAATAATCACTTTATTTAATTAAACGACGATTTAATTCCCTATATCACTATTTATATAATTAAATAAATTAATTATAATACCCCTGACAATGCGGGTCATTACACCTACTTTCTTGCTGGGCTCCCTTCTTTTCCTAGGAGCCATATGGCGCACTGGCAGAGCAATTGGCTTCGATTTCTCTACCAAATAAATCCAGAAGTCTATCTTACACCTTGGAGGTAGTCCCTTAACCTCTTTTAACACATCTGAGTAATATCTAATTATGGGTACGAATCGCATGTCGCCAATAGAAGTATCAGGTGATTCTAGAAAACTTAGCATCATTGACCCCTATGGGTCACAGGAAATTTCGAGAGTCCCACCATGACAAGTAAGAAGTCTAACCACTCTATTTTAGCAATCAAGGATGGCACCATACATGACTATTCAATCCATGTCTAGAATCAAACCATAGCCTATAAAGCCTAGTATGTATGCATTGCGTTCAATCTCGACACCCAAGGTAGAAATTCTCAAACCCCTACACATCATGGATGAATGATCCGATCCTCCTATGTAGTTTGAGACCACTACAGGATCAGAGACTATACTTGTATTAAGGTGCAGACTATCTGCCAAAGAACTGGATATAAATGAATGTTAAGCACCAGAATCAAATAGGGTTCGAACAAGATAGTCAAAAAGAGAAATCAAATCTTCAACCGTGACTTTCCTACCTCGATCAATTCCACTAGCCTCTAAAGCATGCATTTGTCCAGAAGTTTTTGCCTCTTGTCCTTCTTGCTAGGGCATTGCTTACTAAAGTGTCCCACTTGTCCACAATTAAAGCAAGATTTCTTTGTTCTTCTGCAGTCCTTCACAAATGACCCATAGCTCCATAACCATGACACTTGATATCCTTCTTGATCTGAGCCTTGTCAGGCTTTCCACCTTTCTCTTTCTTTTGCTTCCTTTTCTAGGCCACCATTTCTGTTTCTCGTCCTTAGCTTGTGTCTCCTCGGTCTTAGTATCTTTCTTCCCATCCTTGTCATCTTCGTGCATAAAAGCCATACCAACTAGCCTTTCAAACGTCTCCCCATCTGTATATAAGATAAAGCGAGTTCTTGGAAAGGTTGGTTCAATCCTCTCGCAACTCTAAGCGCCTTCTTGTGGGGAGTATTCACCAAGTCCGGTCCAAACCTTGCCAGCTGATTAAACTTGTTCACATAATCCTTAACATACGTGTCCCCTTGCATTAAAGTCAAGAATCTCTCCATCTGTAATCCTTCTTCCGCCTAAGATAAGAATTTTATCTTGAATCTCTGCCTGAAATCATTCGAAGTAGCTATTGGTTGCCCTTCCTGCGTTACTTCCCACCAGTAGGAAGCCTCATCCTTTAGTTGTTGTGCGTTAAATTGTATCTTCCTTCTGTCGTCGATCTCGAAAAGTCCAAACACGTTTTCGGCCTCTCGTAGCCCATTTCGTGCTTCAACAAAGCTCTCAATACCAAAGAATGGTTTTGCTCCCATAGTGCAGAAGTCTTTGCATAGCTTAGAAAAGTTCTTTACTCGTGGAGGTTAAGCAACAGCAGCTGCAGTTGGGAGAGGGGCATCTCCTTGTCCTCAGGTAAGTGTTGTAGCCTTAGTATACCTAAGGAACCATGTCGGTAACGGAATGCCCTTAGGAAGATTGGGTGCACAATACATGCTGAAAAGGAAAAGAAAAATGATTCAACAAGAGATCGAGAGAATATTGACAAAGGCTTGAAGGGATTTGTTTTTCAAAAACAAAATTTTATTTGAAAATACTTTGCTTTTAAAAAAACATTTTTTTTTCTGATCTTTTAACCTTCGGGCTTGATACGAAATGTGACACCCCATGTCCGTTAATGTCATATGCATTAAGTTTCGTGAAGCGCAATAGGCAAATAATACATAAATTTACAAGACAGATATAAAAATAAGCAGTGGAAAATTACAACTTCATTATTAAAATAAAATGTAGCCTCAAAACCAGTTACAACAAAATCAGTTATATCAAATCTGTCTCATAAAACATCTCACAAAACAAAGCATCATAGTACATAAAATCGCATCCTTTGCCATAAGCCATAATAGAATAGAGTGCAAGCCAAATGGAACATCTCAAGAAATCCAAGTCCAAGATATAAGAGAAGTCCTAGTCACCGTTGAGTTCTTCCACTCTTGGGGTAGGAAGAAAGAAGCGAAAGAAAAAAGGGTCAGACATAAAGTCTGGCGAGTTCCAATGATTTACAAATGTGCATAAAATAGAAATGCCAAGACAGTTAAGTAAGACTGGATGGGAAAGGTACAGTGATATAAGGTAATAGATAAACTAAAAAGAATAGCATGATAGACATGAATAACAGGAATAAACTATGATCGAGTAATGCTTCACCTTTTATATCCCTTAAACATGTATGTCTGCACCAATGTTAGTATAACAAGTTCAACTTGGTCACATATCAGTAGGATTAGGCATACCCTAATTACATAAATATATTAGGTGTTAACCTTTTTACACAACAACAGGATTAGGTGTGCCTTAATTACTACACATGCGATTGGCTTCCTACTACGTAAATACCATGTGTCATCCCCGGTAGTACGTTGTAACACTTCCTAACCCAACAACTATATAACACAGACTACTTGCTAGTGTTACAACATCTTATCTTCCCTATTCGGACCCATGCACACTCGTGACTCCGATGGAACACACCCGTACCTACACCCATGTGAACCTCTTACTGTCTAGTTCAGTAAAGCGCGCCCAGGACCCTACCTAGTGCAAGGCCCTCTCTAACAAAATACCAACAAGGATACTGACTGATATTGGTTCCAAACAGTAGATTGACATAAGACAAACCCCCTAAGCTTGTGCCCTAAGAACTATGATTTAACAGTCCCCAAAACCCGATACAACAACAAAACGAGGGACTGCTTAGCTTATTAATACTATGTTTAACCTAGCAAGTTTGGTTTTACTAATAAGCGTGGTTGTAATGTTACATGTCATTATGTGTGTACAACCCTTCCCAAAACACCTGCCCAGATGTATGTAAATTCAATCTCAATTCAGTTTATTAGCCTACATCTGGTACGTACAATATTCTTAACAGGTTACTTACTTAATGTCCTTATTAAGTCAAATTTAACATGTCCAATTCATATGCATACTATTCATCAACTATGTTCCTAAATTACAACATATATAGTCTTATGCGTATTATCTATATTTACCGATTTACAACAAGTATATGCACATTATCCTTTTTTACAAGTTTATAGCAATTTTAAACATGTATATATTATCCCTTTCCCATATTATAGTTAAACAGTCCAAATTTAATAACATGCCTAGATTCCTATTTTTATGTCATTCATTATTTCCCCAATTATACGCACATTCTAATCTAATATAGCCTAGGCTTGGCGTAAATAAAAGGGAAATCAAGGGAAGGAGAATAAAATCAAATCACATATGCATATAGGCAAGATTGGAAATAAACATGAAACATAGAAAATGGTAAAAGGAAGATAGATAAATAAGTCTTATTAATTATCCAACATCAAAGGCATATGTTTTACTTATCAAAATGACATAGGTGATTAATAGTGAAAAACATGTATAACCTTTATATTACAAATGCTTTATATCCTAACCCAATTTTATTTAACTGCCATGTTATAGTCTAAGAAATAAAATTTGAAAATGGCATAAAACTCACAGTGGATCTTGGTTAAGAAGAGACTAAATCACTTATATATATAACTCTATGTCATGGAAAAGTCCAATTCCATCCTTTTATTTGTATGTATGCAAGTCCTGAATGTTATCACCGTGGTTCCAAGCCTCAACAGCATTCCCTCATTATATGTATATATTTTTAGAATATAATTAAAGAGGCAAAAGGTATGAAGAAATGGTGCAAATTAGAATGGGAGAAGGCACCTATTTATAGATTTATAAAGTCAACCTCGGCCTTAAAAATGGGGTTTTAATCCAAACCGTACACATAGCGCTGAGTCAACAATGAATAAAATCCGCAAAATAGTCCAGATTCATGGAATGAATCTTCTTAGATATGTTGTGGGTCGACCCACCGACCCATGGGTCGCCCCAACCGACCTTGGGTCGACCCAAGCCGTATGTGGGTCGTCCCACAGCGGTCAGGTTTCCCACTCTTCTTTCCCGCTCATCTCATTTGAAAATTCTGGATTTATCTTTATATTATATATACATATAATCTCCTTACACATATACAAACTTATACTGCCCCTAACTTATTCATACATTATCTGTTTTATGCAAACTTGGGGTCTATTTGAACCTGAATACTGAGATGAATGCAACGGTAATGCCAGTTTCACTTAATTTTGAATATTTATTTTAGTTGTCCCAATTTATTGTCTTTAAGAATGGTTATAGTGTATTGGGGGTGTTACAAAAGATGTTCCTTGAATAACAACACTCTTCCCTTTCTTCTCCACCGTAGGAGCTCTTGAAAAAGTTGGCACAGCCTCCAAAGCATACGCCTTTACTGTCTCCTTACCCTTTGAAAATTACGTACTATCCTTCTCGAAATGCTCAGGCTTACCACAATTATGGAACTTCTTGTTTGCTTTCGGATTCTTACAATCCTTGGAATAATAGCCCTTCTGCTGACAATTGTAGCAAGTCACCGCTGGTCATCCTCCCCTTGCTGTTGTTGTCTCTTCCTCTTTCCATTCCACTTTTTCTTATTACCATCCTGCTATGGTTTCAGATCCTCTTTGGTTGCAACAACAACAACTTCTTTTTTGGTAAACAAACTTTCGTGTCCTAAAGATTTTTCAACAATCATCTCATAATGGTCATCCAAATGATCAACCAACTGCTTCCAAATATATGTATCCAAGCCCATGATGAATTTCTCATTCTTTTGATAAGAAGTCTCAATATATGAACGAGCATACTTAGATAAAGCTTCAAACTTAGAAACGTACTCCAATATTGGTCGACCACTCTACTTTAGCTCAACAAACTTTTTGAACATAACTGACTTATGTGCGGTAGAAATGAACTTCGTCAAAAACTTGATTCTGAATTGATCCCAAGCAATCTCATCCTTAGGAGTCTCTAAAGTGACATAGTTCGATCAATCCATAGCTCTTCCCTGTAACTGCCTTGATGCAAGCTTCCTCTTAGTTACATCGTCAATACCCAAATCTCTGAATATCCAAACATAAGTATCAAGCCACCCTTGAATCTCGACAATCGACTCTATCCCTAAAAATGGATTCCTACAAAGAGCGGTGAAATCCTTACACAACTTAGCGAAATCAACCATCCTAGGCACCTACACCTAAACACCAATATCTACCATGGCTGCTTCTGGAGAGAGTATCCTCCTCATGTTCACTGCCATCATGGCCTCGAACATAGTTGGGTAATCAAGTAAATCTCCTCCTAATCCCCCTCCAAGAGCAGGTTCCTCCCTGGCAGTCTGTCTCGAAGATCGACAACTCATTCTAACTCTGAAAATAGAATGACTAGTCCACACGTGAGAAAAACTGCAATGAAATTCAAGCGCTACTACACTATACCCAATAATATAGTAATCATCTATTAGAAAAGTAAAAATATGTCTCTCATACGTCATTACACCCCATGAACTTTGGATTAAATCGATTAACCAATGCTCTGATAAAAAATGTGAAGACCGCCCATAACTCCCACACTTAACAAAGGAAATCGCGTGTTGAAAGACGTACCAGGCAGCTGTGGATGTTCATTAAGGTAGAATAACACCAACCGAACATGTCTTATAACTCACAACACATGGATAAAATATAATAGAACATATACAATAGGAAATAATAGTGAAGCACAATTGAGTAGAATTTTAACTTTTCAAATCTCCATGAAAATATCTAATACCTAACAAATGTATTACCTTAAATCTGTACAAAGGGACTCACTACATTTTCACTCAGTGTAGCATAACAATAATATCAACGAAAACAACAATCATGTATAGTAGATAGTAATACGTCAGCCTCCCGTTCATCGTCGCTTAGCAACATCATCTTCATTAAGATCTACTGCCTGTCACTTAGTCTGCCATCAACAACATTGATGAACAACCCAAGGTAATAAGTGGGTAACATAAAACCTTGAGTCAGACAATAGTCTTAATGAGCGATAAAACAACTATCAACATCATCAATAAATCATATGGATAATAGGCAGTCTAATTATATGATCTGCCCAATACATTAACAGAATAGGATTCCCAATCCCACTTCTCTTCCACATCCTACAGTGATAGCTTTCTAAGAGAATTAGGGAAGAAACAAACAGTAAAATCCATAGCAACAAATTATCAAACATCGACCATACTAATTAAGTTTAATACCCCTCAAGCACAAACCCCAAAGGCCGAAACCAACACCAGATAAGCACCGAATAAATATTCCCTCAACGTCGAATAATCCACACAAGAAGATACAAGCAAATAAAAACATCCATGACCCTGGCTATCACTGTCTCCCTTGCCTTGAATTTATCATTTATCATATGATTGGCCCATCTTACCATCTGTCAAGGGCTAATGGTAACCTAGGTTCAAGCAAAACTCCATACGCCATCGTGACTCGTATCTAGGCCCATCGTGATTGCCCAGGGTACTCGACTAATCACCTAGTCTTTTGGACGTCCCCATTATACCCCGGCTTTGAGTCCGCTAGAACCTCTGACTAAAGACGATCCCTTGACTCTTCAACTCTAATCATTCTCCTTGCTGATTACATTCATAAACTCAAGCGTCTTCTCGAGCAAACCATTATCTATGAGCTCAAACCGCCTTCTGAGTCGTCTTTATAACCTCGTTGCATTGCCCCACGATCAACGATGACTTTACCATGCTTCAAACATTCCATCTGAATTCACATCGAAGCTACACCCATCGTCTAATCACCAAAAATCAACTTCGTTTGATCTATATATTAAGGGGCATTTATGGCCCATCCATGGCTCGCACACCGACCCATCACATGGATCGCATCCAATACATACAGCTACTACAAACCGCAGGCCGCTCTGAAACTTCCCATACTCCGCTAGCGATCCACGGTCCATCACAGGTCGATGCATCACTGCTTCGACTCGACTAATCTTTCATTTTCATTTTGGATGATCCGAACAACCTAGGAAACCCGAAGCGGTTACCTCGATACGATTTATTCCCACTACTTCACTCTCGTTTGCTGACTTTGGCCGATGTGACCAAAGTCCATGCGACACGATCCGAGCTATGCGACCCGTCTTCTCTTCAGCATTCCACTAAGATTTTGCACAATCTGTTGACTCAGAATGGATTGTACATGATCCAGAGCAGGTCATTAGCGACCCATCACCTACGACTCATAAAAAACATGGAATTTGGTGCTATGACTTTTCGTATCTCTTGATTCCTCCTCCAGATCTCCTATGTCCATTTTCGTCCAATTTCGATAATTCGAACCTCCGATTTGCTCCGACCAACCAATCTAAGCTTTACGGTGAACATCTATGCGTATAATCCATTAAAAACATCCATTTTCGACCAAACAATTAATAGGACAACAAACAATTATCATACAATCATTAGCACAGCAAGTAATCATCCAATAATCGTATGAAATTCACCAAACCATGATAAAACAATAAATGAATCAATAATTGGATCTAAACGTGCATATATAGCTTATGATGAACATATGATTTCAATGTTAACATGTGAATTTACCATTATAATTAGCTAGATTAAATCCTATGATGTGACCTGAATTCAAAATATACTTACATTAATTGGATCTAGGTGAATATAGCTTGTACAGATGAAATTATGACCAAACAAACACATATACTCGATTGAATCCGTGTGAGATGATTATCACTCATTAAATCCACAAAATAGCCATAAATGAGCAATATCTGATCCCTGACAACGAAGAATAGCCTTTGAATCAATCCAATTGATGTGATCTATGTTTCCTTAATGTTGATCTTCAATCATAGTTCACAAATCTATGAATTAAAATGAAGAGGAGGTGTATTTGATTGGGCCGGAGAATCACAGGAACCCAACCCAAATGGGAGAGTGAAGAGACTAAACAAATCTCTTTATCCCTACCCTCCTATTTATAGCCAACAAACCCTAGCCTTAATGCGCCTCACTAATCAGCCCATTAATGACTAATTAGTCTGCCCAGAAAAGAAGCAACACTAAAACAGCGATTTCTCCTTAACCGCTCAGCCAAATCCTTAAGGGACCACTCTACAGAATTGGAAACACCATTCCCGATCCAATAGGATCAATTTCAGCTCCAGATTCGATCCCGTTCAAAAGTTATACCCAAAACAAAAATAACAGGGTCAAAATGGTCATAAACGAAATCGGTAAAAATCATGGACATGTCTCACATTCCCATAAACAACATATCGAAAGTTGAGAATGCTTCGACCCTTGTAGAACTAAATATAGATATTTTATGATCCTTCACGTAAAATGCGGGTTGTTACACACACCCCTTAACCGAGCCTTAAACCACTAGTGATCCCATAATTCTTCTCTAGATTGAAAATTAGAATATATCTTCTAATATATATTGAATCCGGGAAGTGTTTGAAGTAGAAAACGGGACAACTTGGTGGCTAAGTGGAAGTTTGGAATAACCGACGCTAACATGAATTTACTTGTACATGAAAAGGTTAGGAGCTTTGTTTTTTCTTGTAGACGAATACATTATAACGTGTAATTCAAGAGATTTTGAATAACCAATGCTAACATGAATCTTAGGTGAAATACTTTTGAATCTTGAAGAGACCACCGGTAGAAATGAACATAGATTGATCCTACATGTTTATGATTGAGTTTGGAAGCTCTTAAATTTAATTTATAAGAGGGTTTTATTTTTATAGTAAGTGGCCTGAGAAAGAAGTTGATTTTTTTTTGCCAATAAAATGAATGAAGCTGTCATTCTCTTAGGAAATCTTTCCAAAATTCTCCCTAACTAACTAGGGGATTAGGAAAAGGTTTAAGCCCATTCAACCACTAATCACCCAATTATGCTAACTTAACACAATTTTGTCCTTCCTTTTTATATGCTTTTATGTTTTAGCACACAAAATCAAGCTACACACAAAGCAAACTTGTTTAATTTTTTTTGTTAATATTTCCAACTAATTTAGAAGTTTGAACATTTCCTACATAATTTAAGCATCCTTTTATATTAGCACACCAAAATTCACATTTTCACAAAAATTCTGTTTTATTTATGTTTTTTAAACTTGAAAATTTTACAAATTTTATAGCTTCGAAAACATCACATAAACTTGTAATAAAAATGTCTATAAGCCATTTTAATGTAAATTTAATTAAATTATTTCCAAATTTTACATTTTCAAACAGTTATATGCATTGTTCTCCAATCTTTGCATTTTTTAAGTTTAAATATTACACAAATTGTATCATTTTATTAAATTAAACACCAATATTTATTTAATATTATTCTTAGCACACTTAATATTGGCTTTTAATTAATGTTAACATTTTTTTTGTTCGCTTTTATCCTAAATAAGTTAAAATCTCCATTTTCACAACAAAATTCACCATTTATAGCTAAATTTGACATTTAACTCCATGTGCACCTTTAAATCTCTCAAACTCATATAGCTTGCACTATAAGGTTTTACAAAATTTTGTTTTGTACTTATCCAAATTTTATTATAAAACCCAAATTTAAAATTTTACTTTTAATAAATGTACCATCGCAAGAAATTCAAATCTCGAAGTTTGACACTAACGCCTTCTTTGTGTTCACATGCCTAAAATCATGTATTGAAAACCGAGAAGCTTAAATTAAAAAGTTAGAGGGTGATAAAAAAGGTATATAGAAGAAGAAGAACAAAAACACATCAGATCAGAGAAGATCACACAGCAAAATGAATAAAATATAATATACCAGTACTATATACATGAATAGAAAACTGTATATATATACATGAATAAATCATCAGAATACATAAATATATCAGCCTATACAGTCAAAATAATATGTTCGTACAATGGCTGATAAATACAAGACACACATCAGAAATAAATTAATACAAGAAATACGTACGGGAATGCGTCTCGACTCCAACTCTTCTGATGTAGCTCCAAGCGAATCCAAAGCAACCTAGAAATTATACCTGGTCTGACCCGAGCACATGTAAGGGGAAGCAAGACACTCGAGTCAATCTGGAATACAAGTGTGAGAACATTCATATCATAAGCAACTTGATTAATTTTTGAAATTCTTTTTCAAAAGAATGGAACTCTCATAAGACACGACTACACATAAGCATGGCACATGTTTTTCCTTTACGATATCTAAAACACTTTTATGTCAAATCAAATGATATTATTATAATGTCTATGAAATTATCTTAAAATAAAAACAAACATATGCGAAATTGTTACCCATAATTAATTTTCATGCTCTAATGGGTTTTACATATAAAAACATGGCACATATTAGAATTTAAATTTTGTAAAATGACATGGTAAGGGAAGACCTTCTGATCAGTATACATATAGGAAAATGTACTAGAATGTCGATCTACATCCCACTACGAACATAGAACTGGCTTATCACTCAATTGATAGTACCGATCATTTCACCACTGTCGTTGTTATCAGTAACTGCACCGAAGAATATAATCAAAAAGGGTCATTCGGTCTAAACTTGATGATGAAAATACTCGACTTGGGTGCAACCCACTTAGCCCTACTTCATCTTCCCTATTTAAGTCATTCCCAATTGATGAGGATTGAGGCTACATTTTTACCTTTCACACATAGCATATTTTCACCTTTATACGCTTTTCGCCCTATAATGGCAATGACTGATAACACTCATCCATACAAGTAGTTCAAAAACAGAACGAACCAAAGGCGTTACCTTTACCACGTCCATAGGATTAGCAACAAGTAGCCCTTGCACTCCCAATATTTTATCTTTGCACAAGCATACCTGAAAATTATCGAACGCAAAGCCGGTTCAAAGTGTGGATCCCACTGCAATCTCGGTCCCTCGAACCAAAGTTAATAGTCGGCTCTTTAACTATCAATCTGTAATTTTATAGTTAAGTACATTTGCAAAACATGTCCTTTTAATTAAATCATTTATTAAGAATATTTCATTGATTCTTAAAAATTTATTCCAAATACTTATCTCAATGAAATAAGCATATTCACAAATCTCTTGTTTTCATTATTTTGAAAACCATAGCCATACACTTATATCTAAGGAATAAGTGTATTCACAAATGCTATTATTTTCACCACAAAAAAATAACGCTATGTACTTAACCAAATGGTAAAAGTATATTTACAAATCATATACGAACGAAAACAATGTCATGATATACATTGTCTACTACAATACCCAAACAGTTTTATTTAACTTTTGAACTTTGCAAATTAAAGTTTATAGCATCACTTATGGAAATAATAATTTAATTTCTCACACCCACTTTCATTTTCAAACTAGTATTATCTCTTGGATAAAAAATGAAGTCGTTCAAGTTTGGGTATTTTATTTACCTCTCGGACCTTGATTCAACAACATCCTTATTTTCAATATAAATAGAATTTTGTTAACGCAAAACGTAATATTTAGTAAATGTCCTAATAAATTTCATTTAGTATTCAATTTAACTTGGGTTTTGAAAACCCTTTCTTGCAATTGAAAATCTATTCCCAATATAATCATTTTTACTTAATTCGTTTATTAGGTAAATCCTCATTTAAAACCATCATCGAAGCTTTATATCTCTTTTATATACCTTATTTATAAAACTTGGATTTATTATAAAATCCCTTTATAAACTCCTTTATAAACACACATTAAAAAAACTATTATAAAACTTGATTTCCATTTCGTTAGGAAACATTCAAATCTAGTGAAGTCTTAATTGATTATAAGTCAACTTTTTTATATTTGGACTTGAAATAAGATTAAATCATTTATAATTCTTTATGAATAAAAACTTTTCACAAATTTTCCTTATAACGTCGAGGATCACATATAAGTTTTCGATAAAGATATTTATTAAATTTTCTGTTGAAATCACCTAGTACACTCACATAATTACAAAACTGGGTTTTATAACTACTTAAACCTTACTTATAAAACTTTGTTGAATTTTAGCATTCAAAAAATCCAATTATAAACTAATCTATAGAATGGGAATTTTGCTGTATAAATCATTTTATAATATCTTTATTAATTCTAACTATAAGTAATTTGTAAAACATTAGTTTTATATAGCTTATATAACATTCGATTCACAATCTTACTTTGGTTATAAAAAATAATTTTATAACTTCACAATAAGTCAATATGGTGAGTCAACGTCTTAAAAATATTAAATTCGGCTCATCTGCTGCCAACTACTTAACCAGTTTAGTTTATTGATTAATAACGTATCATTGTTGAATTTAATTCAACAATCATCATCCAAATCTGATTTTAATGTTATTTATTTACATAGTTCATATGTGCATAATATGAAAGTAAGTACCATCCAAAACACCGAGGAATCATGTTGGATCCCTCCAACTTGTCCCCCTGCATCACAACTCATTTATCAGTTCATATATATATAATAATTAGATAATAAAATATGATTCATATATGATGAATCTTCCGCTCCTAAGCAGGCAATGTCAAAGGTAATCCGTTCACAGACAGAAATATAAAACCAGAACCAATGAACTAGGCAATAAATCATCCAATCATCCAAACACACAATAAAATGTTTACAACCAAAACGAATATTATATGGAATAACAATATTCAATAGTATTACATAAAATGTGAGAGTCAACTCACAGTCCAAAATGATTGACGACTGCGTCGTTTTATCTAATTTCAAGCAGGCATTTGAAATTAGACATAATCCCAAACTACTTCAAATCACTCAAATCCCACTTGTACAAATAATATTTACAGACACGAATCCAACACGACTCATTTCGTCCTTTTCTGCCCTTGTATGAAATATGTTTTCATGTTACAAGTTTGATACGAATTAAAATGTCATTAACTAAATTAATTTATAAACTAATTACCCATAATCATAATTATACCCTTTTCCTAGAAAAAAAACGCTCCTACAAGTTAAACACCATAATGACCGTTGACTTCACCTTTACCATATTCCTTCCACATAGCACGAACTCAAATGTCGTCAGTTCTGCTGTCCTTCTCTTCTTTATCTTTCCTCAATGAACCCATCCGCTCCACACCCGACCTCGTCATGAAGATCACAACCCAGACCTTCACGCATAGTTGAAGTGGCGAGCGACACTTCTTGTTGTTGAACACCCCCAAATTCTATCAAAGGATGCACCTTCTCCCTCTAAAACCAAATCCAAGCTCTAATTTCCAAAATGTTCTCTCCATTTTTCACCAAAATCCAGCCCTAGCTCAATCACCATGCATGACATTACTGTCGACCCCCTAAAACACAAACCACATCACCACAAACCTCTACTGAGCATAGATCTAGGCTACCAAGTTTGAAGTCACTTTCTTTGAAATTTTCCTGATTTTCCTTTATTTGTTTGAGATTTTGGAAATAGGAGGAATTTATTTTTCTTTCTTTTTAAGTGGCGACTCAATCTTGACTTCAGGAAATGAATTGGAGTGTGGAAGAATTAGGTTAGAAGATGAGATAATTTACAAGAAAATTTATATTATTTTATATATATATACACATATATATTTGCTTAAATTATTGTTCAACGTTTATAGCTTGCAAGACCACATCATAGTCCTGATTGTTGTGAAACTTGACATTATGTAATAATTTACCATTCCGAACTAGATGAAACCGGTTTCGATAAATTCCAAGGCCAGTTGAAAATTAGCTATTTTATGTGTTAAAGAAAAACAAAATAAATTGATTTCCAAACACAAATTCTTCGATAATAAAGTATTATTATTATTGTATATACTCAAATAGAAGTTTGCACAACCTCAATATAAACTTAACTGGATTTACACTCAAGACTTCCAATTTCAAGCTTATCAGACATTTAAATTCTAAACTAAATTAAATTCATGTCATGAAATCTTAAAATTAAATGTTTTAATATTTAAATAAATTAGATATTATGATATTAAAAATCTAGATTGTTATCACAAAAATCTATAATTTTATTTCAACTTAACACAATTTAGTGATTATTCTATACATTCATTTTGCCATTTCCAAACATGGTTTTAAACACAAATTCTACACTATTTTATAATTTATACAACTTATACTTTCCAACTCAAATTCACAAATTATTCAATATTTTATTAAAATAACTTAAGCCTTTAAATCGAAAATATATTTTCACTTCAGTATTTATTGTTAATCAATATTTTATATTTTCATTATTCATTAGAACCATCAAAGAATTATTAACATATATAGATTAGAAGATTCCTCAAATATTCATACTTGTTTGGAAAACTATAAACTTGGAAACCATTTCTAAAACAAAGTTTCTTGTGACATATTAAAGTCTAAAGTCAATTGAATGACATGCAATGGCATTTCTAATTTAAACATAGATGACAACTTCATGAAAATGCACATAAATAATCAACAAGTACATATGTATATCATCTAAACTTGGCATAAACAAGCATGTAGAGATCTTATCCTAGAACTATACCATTAAGTAAAAACAAGGAGTAAGTATAATTATCCACCTTGATTAGAATATGAGAAAGCTTGGGATTTGAGAGTATTTGAATTCCGAAGCCTTAATCACGTTTTCTAAATTCTCCTCCACCTTTGGCCTATGTGTGCTTTATTTCACAAATGGAAGTGAAAAGTGAGTTATGAGAGATGATGAGGACTTTGAGTGTTAGAAAATAGTTTTTATTTAAGTTTACCCTTGTCATAATCCTGCTTCTTATTTACCAATTCTAATTGACCTAATTAGTTATTAATTATGGCATGACCTATTTAATTAGTCAAACCTTATTTTCTTCATCAACTTGTATTATTTAGTTTAATTTAACCGATTAAATGTTCTAAATAATATCTAGTAAATTTAGGGATGTTACAACCTCCTTTAAAAAAATCATTCTGGAAATTACGATAAGATACACACATCAATCAAAAAAGCATAAAGAAAAACATGTAAAACAAATTAGGTTAAAATAGTAATAATCCTGAGATCAATTTCCTATGTAGTTTCTTCATTGTCGCTCTACTGGACTTTCAGTAATCTGACTATCTTATTTCTTAAATTCTCTCATTTTTATTAAAAATTCTAATTAGGTGCCTAAAAATTGTCATATTTAGTTTCACTACTCAATCTTCTAATTCCTTCACATCTATAGTATTCTCTGCATGTCAAACACATTTTCTAAGATGAGAAACATGGAAACAATATGGAGCCTTGCTAATTTGATGGTAACTCTATTATGTAAGCAAGTTTCCTAATTATGTAAATGATAGGAAATGGTCTAATAAACCTTCGTTCAAACTTCCATGGTTCTCCTAATCAGGTTACGCCTTCTATTAGTGACATTCTGATGAAAGCCTTATCCTCAACTGAGAAATCCAACTCTTTGTTATGCTTATTTGCATAACTTTTTAGCGTAGACAGATCTTCTCTCATCCTATCTTAAATCAACTCGGTTTGTTCACTAGTCGTACTTACTAAATCTAGACCAAGGATAACTATATCTCTAGTCACCAACCAACAAACTAGTGATTTGCATGATCTTTCGCACTATGCCTCAAATGGTGTCATTCATATTCTAGAAAAACTCCACGAGATGTTAGCAATCTTCTCATAAACCACCAAAATCCAACATAGAAGTGCTTAAAAGATCTTTTAAGACTGTGTTATTTCTCTACTTCTAACTATATACTTGAGGATGGTACGTGGTACTCATTATAAGTTTGGTACCTAAAACTTCCTACAAACTATTTCCAAAACTCCTTACTGGATAAATGATATTTATCACTAACTATACTACAAGGAATCCCGTGCAATCTTACCGTGTTCTTGATGTACAACTTAACTAATGTAGATGACATCATAGTTGACTTAATGGTAATGAAATGAACACTCATGGTTAATCTTTCCACTTGTGCCCATATACTATCATTTCCCTAGCTTGACCTTGGAAACCTAATAATAAAGTACATGGAAGTTGAATCCTATTTCGAACTAGAATATTTAAATATTGAAGTAACCCACTCGGTTTCTAATGCTTAGCTTTCACTTGCTGACAATTCAAATATTTCCTTACTCGTAAGCCACTATCTTTCTTTATTCCTTGGCAAAGTAAATTCTTCCTCATATCTCGATTCATCTTTTTTACTCTTGGATATTATATACTTCGATCAATGGCACTTCCCAAGAACTTTCATCCTTAGGTTTCCATTAGCTTGAACACATAATAATCCCTTCTTCCTTAACCATCCTCTTTGGTAAGACTGAAGATCTTTAAGTTATCAATCTCATTTCTGTGACGGCCCGCCCCGCACCAACCGACATTACCTCCAATTGTGCGATGTACACATGTCCAATTAGCACGGAACGGTCGCCAAAGAAAGGAAAGAAAGAAGATGAACCAAACAAAGAACTTGTAATATGCCTCACATCGCATGGAATAAAATATAATAACCAACATATATTTGACACAAAACAGGTGAGACAGTGCATAAGCTGAAACTAAACCATCATCATCATAGCAGCAGAAATCCAAAATACAGCTTATTACAACTTTCAAATACTGTCTCAAAGCAAAAGAAAGAAAAGGTACACTACTAATGCCCGAAGCAGTGACCATCAACAACACAGGGAGAATATATGTAGATAATACGCGGGAGCCTCCTGCTCGTCTCCGGATTAGCTACTTGTGCATACCTCCTAACCTGTCTCTAGTCTGCTCGTGTGAGCACCCAGAGTAATAAGAAGAGATATAAAAATCTGGGTCAGACAAAAAGTCTGGTATGAGCGATAAGCAGCTAAACATAACAATAACCGGTATACTAAACCATACCTGAACCTGGACCTTCAACCAAAGAGTTAGTACTACATACTGTACGATGCTCTAGGATGCCACTAACATAGTGTGAGGAATACGGGGGTGGGGGTATGTATGTCATAATGATAGCAAACAAATCAATCATGGCAACCATCCTCACATCTCTCACTCAGTGTGTAAAGCATACGATGTCCACTGCTTTCAACCACTAGACCAATCGAAGTAGTGACGGAGTTCGTCTTGTACAACTACTGCTACCACCAAGCATACCCCATGGAGTCATGACCAAACCTTCACAAATGACCCCACTTCATTGGTTGTAGCTCTTTAGTCGTACCTAGGCCACTGTGGCCCTGAATCCGTTCGCGTACCTCCTACACATAGTGATCCAAAGTTACAGACATCGACAACCCCTTTGCACACGTCCCGTAGCAAAACCCAACTCATGAAGTGAACTCATTGGTTCCCAACTGGATCCTGAGCTCTAACTTCCAATTGGACTGCCATTGCATCTCGGGTATTGGTCTTCGTCTTTATTCGGATCGGTCTTCATTATGTTCCTGACGTCCTCCCTCTGACGGTTCGGTTCGTGCTCACCAACCTTGGCGGTTCGGTTCGGTCCTCCTCCAGCTCATGGTCATGCTCTAGGTTTGGGTCGAGTTCTTCCATTCAGTTCGGGTCGCGCCACCAGCTCGTGGTCATGCTCCAGGTTTGGATCGTGCGCTCCTCTCCAGGTCGACTCGTGACAAGCCCCTCGTCTGGACATGGTTCGGATCGTGGCTAAGCTCGAAGCATCGGTTTGTGGAGGCATCAGTTCGTGAATGGTGAAGCGGCTCGTGAAGAGGTCTCGCGATCCGGTCGTCTCGTGACATGGGCGATCCGATCCGGGTCCTGTACATTTTCCTGCAACTTCTTCCAGTGACTGTTTACGCCATTCGACGGCGTTTTCGACCAATCTAACTACTCTAACCAATTACAAAGCAAACCATACGGTCACAGCAACATGTAGAAACGACCATAAACACCAAAACATCAATCATAGCATGTAAAATGGGTCAAACATAGCCAAAATCCCCTATTTTCCCTTAATCATGTTTAAGCAAATTTAAGGATATGATTAGCAAAACTTAATCAAATCATCCCAAATTTCTAACAGAGGTCTAAAATAGCATTCATGAATTTATACATATTTTTCCAGATTTTAATCATGCATAAATTCGCTAATTATCACTAATCACCCCTTAATCCCCCAAAATCCGGGATTTGCAAAATTAGTCGAAATTAACCCTAATTCATACCAGAGGCATAAGATGATGTTTTAGAATTTTAGGAATTTTTCTAGATTTTTCTGAGCCATAATTTCGCTAATTTTCGCTAATTACCATAACTAGCCATAATTAGTGAAAAAGCAAGCTAATCACTCACCTTAGCCACAAATTCTCAGATCTGAAAGTTTTGGGCAATAAAATTCGGATTCCAATGCACTCCAGCAGCTCTACACTTGATTTGGTGAAGAATCTCTTTGATTTGATGTAGATTTGGCTTAATCTATGCTTAGAAATGTTTTTTGGAGTGTTTTAGAGGTTGGAGGCCATTGTTAGGGTTGAAGAGAGGTAAGTGGAGGCTACAAAAACTGAAATGAAATGAAACCCTAGGTCATCTCAGCCCCCCAATAACCCTAATCCCGAAATGGGTCTTGGGCCCAATCTCTAATCACCTTATTTGGCCCAATTAAGTAGTTTTTCACCTTCCAAACCTTATTTCGGCCATTTCTCTCAAATGGTAAGTTCGTTTTCCACATGTGACCACTCTACGGAAAGGTAAACCATCATTCGAAACCAATGGAAGTGGTTTCAGGTCAATACTCCTTTCCAATCAAAAGTTATGGACGAAACAAGATCAGCTAGGGGTAAAATGATCATTTAAAAATCGAAAAAAATCATGAACGTGGTAAATTACCCCAATAGTCGTCCCTCAATGCTACATGACCATACGACTTAGTATGAGAAAGAAATAAATATTCTACGATCCTCCGATGCATAGAATGCGGGTTGTTACATTCTCCCCCCTTAAGAAATTTCGTCTCCGGAATTCCCTAACCAAAACACACAAAGGGTCCCGCATGCCTATCAGCCATAAAACAACAATCAAACATGCAAAACAAACAAAGCAAGTCTATCCTAGCATGCGGAATAACTAAATCGCAAAGAAAATCTTACCAGGCAAAGAGTTCTGGATACGCCTTCCTAATTCTCTCCTCTGTCTCCCAACTAAAGTCATTTTTGTTCTCGCCCCACTGAACCTTGACTAGCTTCACCGCTTTCCTTCGAAGTTGCTTCGTATCATCCCCGACAATACGAATCGGCTTGCGGTTCCCAACCGCCTCAGGTTCTACTTCGAAGTCCTCTAACTGATCAGGTGAAATAGTCATATCTGGGTCGTGCACGAACTTCCTTAGCTGGGAAACATGAAATACGTTGTGAACTCCCGCCATCTTATCTGGTACGCCAACTCTATACGCCAAATTACCAATTTGCTCTACAACTGGAAATGGACCAACGAATTTTGGTGCTAATTTGCCTCTCCTTCCAAATCGAATCACGCTCTTTAATGGAGAAATCTTGACAAATACCAAGTCGCCAACGAGGAACTTCAAATCTTTTCATCTTTTATCAGCGTAACTCTTCTGCCTATCTTGGGCAGCCTTCATTCGTTGTTGAACAACTTTAATCTTTTCTGAAGTTTCCCTCAGTACATCTGGTCCAAGCACGAATTTCTCACCGGTTTCTAGCCAACATGATGGTGAGTTGCACGGTCTTCCGTACAGAGCTTCAAATGGAGTCATACCAATACTAGACTGGTAACTATTATTATATGCAAACTCTACTAGATGCAAATGATCATCCCATGATCCACCAAAATCCAATATGCAAGCTCTCAAGAGATCTTCTAATATGCAATTCACCCTCTCTGTCTGACCATCGGTTTGAGGATGGTATGCAGTACTGAGATGTAATTCTGATCCTAGAACCTCTTGTAAGCTCTTCCAAAATCCACTAGTAAAAAACGGATCTCGGTCACTCACAATGCCTTTGGTACTCCATGAAATCTCACTACCCACTTGATATACAGTTCCGCTAACTTAGATGCCGTTCTGGTCGATTTAACTGGTATAAATCTTGCACTCTTGGTCAATCGATCCACAATTACCCAAATGCTATCATGTCCCGATCTAGTTCTTGGTAACCCATCAATGAAATCCATCGATACTTGTTCCCACTTCCACTCTGGAATTTCCAATGGTTGTAACAAACAACTAGGCTTCTTTTGCTCGGCTTTGACTAGCTGACAAGTCATGCACTTGGATATAAACTTCCCAACGTCTCTTTTCATCCCTTCCCAGTAATAAGTCTGCTTCATGTCTCGATACATCTTATCGCCACCGGGATGTATAGTCAGTCTTGAGTGATGACATTCTCTAAGCACTTCATCTCTCAATCCATCGACATTGGGTACAACTAGTCTTCCATTCTTTCGAAGCCATCCATCTCGATCAAGCCATACTTGTCCATCTCCCCATCGACATTCGTTTCTAACTTGGAGATGACTTCCAATAAGTTAGGGTCGTCCCTTTGACTGGAACCAATCCTCTCAATCAAAGTGGGTCTGATCGTCAAGTTCGCTAACATTTCTGGATCCAATTCACACTTGGGTCTGAAATCATACCCCGTGATATATTCCAGTTGCTTCCATTCAAGAAACATAGCCCCTAAGCTGGCATGTCTCCTACTCAAGGCATCAGCTACCGCATTGCCCTTACCAGGTGTATATGTGATATCAAAATCATATGAAGCCAAGAATTCTAACCATCTTTGTTGTCGGAGATTTAGATCCTTCTGAGAGAAAAGATATTTTAATGATTTATGATCGGTAAACAACTCAAATCTTTCTCCCAAGAGATAATGTCTCCACATCTTTAGCGCAAAAACAATCGCCGCTAATTCCAAATCATGGGTAGGATATCTTTTCTCATGCGGCTTCAGTTGCCGACTAGCATAAGCTACTACCCTACCTCCTTGCATCAATACAGCACCTAGTCCGGTACCACAAGCATCCGTGTATACCGTCATCTCTTCATTCCCTCTTGGAATAACTAACACTGGTGCACGCGTCAACTTTTCCTTTAGACTTTTGAATGCATTTTCACACACTCCATCCCAGACGAAGGCTTGATTCTTCTTGGTCAACTGAGTCAACGGTGCCGCTGTCTTGGAGAAATCTTGGATAAACTTACGATAATATCCAGCCAACCCCAAGAAACTTCTTACGTCTGTTGCATTCTTGGGCGTAGACCAATCTTGTACCGTTGCTACCTTAGCAGGATCCACAGCGATACCATTTTCTGAAACAACATGGCCCAAGAACCTCACTTCCCTCCTCCAGAAGTGACACTTAGAAAACTTCGCTTTCAATTGGTGTTTTCTCAACACCTCCATCACTATCTTTAAATGTTCCTTGTGTTCCTCCTCTGTCCTCGTATAAACAAGGATATCATCTACGAACACAAGAACAAACTTGTTCAATTGATCTCTGAATACCCTATTCATAAGATCCACGAAGTACGCTGGTGCATTGGTCAACCCAAATGGCATAACCAACCACTCATAAAATCCAGACGGCGTCCGGAATGCTGTCTTAGCTACACTGTCAGCTGCCACACGAAGCTGATGAAATCCTATCGCGAGGTCCAACTGGGAGAACACTCTTGCTCCTTCCAGTTGATCAAACAAATCATCTATCCACGGTAGAGGATACTTATTCTTCCTCGTCACCTTATTTAACTCGCAATAGTCCACACACAAACGAAGGGAACCATCTGCCTTAGTGGCAAACACAACTGGTGCTCCCCACTCGGAAACACTTCTTCTAATAAATCCCTTCTTCAAAAGATCGCTGACTTGCACCCCGAGCTCTCGCTGCTCTCTTGGTGCCATACGACGAAGTGGCATCACTATAGGTCTGGCATCTTTCACTAAATCAATACGGAACTCAATCTCTCGGTGTGGTGGAAGCCCGGTCACTTCCTCGAAGACGTCCGGATACTGGCCAACCACGGGCAAACCTGACAACTCATCATGCGGGATGTCGAGGGAATTTACAAAACTAGCCATCACCTCATCACTAGGTAGGCCACCAAACACTACCCTCCGCCCATCATCCGCTCTAACTGTCACCAAAAAGCCCTCACAGTCTACCACCACCCCGTATCTTTGGAGCCAATCGACTCCCAAAATAATGCCATGCCCAGTAAAGCCCAATACAAAGCAATCACAAACAAACATACATCCATGACTCGATAAGACCAAATTACGACAAATCATACTGAGGCTTGTCGAACCACCAATCGGGTTCATCACAGCTAATGGTCTATCGACTAACTCGGGTTCCAATCCCAACCTGTCTACCAGGTCACTAGATATGAAGGAATGGAAAGCCCCGGTATCGAACAAAACTCGAACAGGAATATCAGAAATGGAAAGCATACCTCGAATGACGACACCCTTTCCTTTCTCCGCCGCGGTTGGGGCATTCGACGAAGAAGGAACAGTGCTAATAGCATATGCTTTCACAATCTGATTCTCTTTCAAAGGTTGCGGACACTTGTCTTTATGATGTCCCACTTGGCCACAGTTGAAGCACTTCCTTTTCGCTGGCTTGGCCCAACATTCCTTGGAATAATGGCCCTTCTTTCTACAGCTGAAGCACTCAACATCCTTCTTGCTTTTTTTTGGCCATCCTTAGCTTGATTCTGCTTCCTCTTGTTCTGGGAGTTATTCTTGCCTCCACCGCTTGCTTGCGGTTTTGGCCCTTCTGCAGATGCATCAACAACCCCAGTCTTCGGCTTAGGGTAAAGACTCTCTGACCTCAAAGCTTTCCCAACAATCGATTCAAACTTCTCATCGATGTGGTTAATAAGCCTTTCCCCCAAGTACCCATCTAAACCAGTAATGAACCTCTCGTTCTTCTTTTCGGGAGTATCGATAAGAGATAATCCATACTTCGACAAAGTGTCGAACTCGGCAATATAGTCCGAGACTGCCCTGCCATTCTGTTTGAGCTCCAAGAACTTCCTAAACAATTCTGACTTCTTAGCAGCTGGGATAAACTTATCGCTAAAGCGATCCTTAAACTGATCCCAAGTAACTTGATCTTCTGGTGTAGCTGTCCTAATAGCATTCCACCAATTCATCGCTCGCCCTTGTAGCTGACAAGACGCTAACCTTCTCTTCATCGCATCCTCGATACCCAAATCGTCGAAGATACGATCACAGCTATCCAACCAATCCTGAACATCCATGGCTGACTCCGTTCCTTGGAACTGCTTCCCACCAAGATTAGTATAATCCTTACTCAGCTTGGCAAAATCGACCCTAGGTGCTTGCACCGCTATACCACCAGCATTGGGAACATTAGGAGCCGCCCTCTGAATATCCTCGAGCATCTCTCTCATGAGGTCAGTAAACATAGCCCTCATGTCAGGAGCATTCCCATTATTGGCCTCCCTGCCAGCACCTCTCGTACCTCGGCTCATCGTCCAATCTGTATAGAGAAACGATTAGCCATCTCTATAGTGGTACTAGTGCAGTGCAATGCGACTTCACTCTAAACATACTAATACTATATATAGATATAGCTTTTGAAAACCAAAATAATCACAAATACGCGCTCTCATATACGTACTATCTCTCCCTAGTGTCTTTCCCTAGGTGAACTACGCAACCTAGAGCTCTGATACCAAGTGTGACGGCCCGCCCCGCACCAACCGACATTACCTCCAATTGTGCGCTGTACACATGTCTAGTTAGCACGGAACGGTCGCCAAAGAAAGGAAAGAAAGAAGATGAACCAAACAAAGAACTTGTAATATGCCTCACAGCGCATGGAATAAAATATAATAACCAACATATATTTGACACAAAACAGGTGAGACAGTGCATAAGCTGAAACTAAACCATCATCATCATAGCAGTGGAAATCCAAAATACAGCTTATTACAACTTTCAAATACTGTCTCAAAGCAAAAGAAAGAAAAGGTACACTACTAATGCCCGAAGCAGTGACCATCAACAACACAGGGAGAATATATGTAGATAATACGTGGGAGCCTCCTGCTCGTCTCCGGATCAGCTACTCGTGCATACCTCCTAACCTGTCTCTAGTCGGCTCGTGTGAGCACCCAGAGTAATAAGAAGAGACATAAAACTCTGGGTCAGACAAAAAGTCTAGTATGAGCGATAAGCAGCTAAACAGAACAATAACAGGTATACTAAACCATACCTGATCCTGGACCTGCAACCAAAGAGTTAGTACTACATACAGTACGATGCTCTAGGATGCCACTAACATAGTGTGAGATACGGGGGTGGGGGTGTGTATGTCATAATGATAGCAGACAAATCAATCATGGCAACCATCCCCACATCTCTCACTCAGTGCGTAAAGCATACGATGTCCACTGCTTTCAACCACTAGACCAATCGAAGTAGTGACGGAGTTCGTCTTGTACAACTACTGCTACCACCAAGAATACCCCATGGAGTCATGACCAAACCTTCACAAATGACCCCACTTCATTGGTTGTAGCTCTTTAGTCGTACCTAGGCCACTGTGGCCCTGAATCCGTTCGCGTACCTCCTACACATAGTGATCCAAAGTTACAGACATCGACAACCCCTTTGCACACGTCCCGCAGTAAAGCCCAACTCATGAAGTGAACTCATTGGTTCCCAACTGGATCCTGAGCTCTAACTTCCGATTGGACTGCCTTTGCATCTCGGGTATTGGTCTTCGTCTTTATCCGGGTCGGTCTTCATTCTGTTCCTGACGTCCTCCCTCTGACGGTTCGGTTCGTGCTCACCAACCTTGGCGGTTCGGTTCGGTCCTCCTCCAGCTCGTAGTCATGCTCTAGGTTCGGGTCGAGTTCTTCCATTCGGTTCGGGTCGCGCCACCAGCTCGTGGTCATGCTCCAGGTTCGGATCGTGCGCTCCCCCACCAGGTCGACTCGTGACAAGCCCCTCGTCTGGACATGGTTCGGATCGTGGCTAAGCTCGAAGCATCGGTTCGTGGAGGCATCAGTTCGTGAATGGTGAAGCGGCTCGTGAAGAGGTCTCGCGGTCCGGTCGTCTCGTGACATGGGCGATCTGATCCGGGTCCTGTACATTTTCCTGCAACTTCTTCCAGCGACTGTTTACGCCATTCGACGGCGTTTTCGACCAATCTAACTACTCTAACCAATTACAAAGCAAACCATACAGTCACAGCAACATGTAGAAACGACCATAAACACCAAAACATCAATCATAGCATGTAAAATGGATCAAACATAGCTAAAATCCCCTATTTTCCCTTAATCATGTTTAAGCAAATTTAAGGATATGATTAGCAAAACTTAATCAAATCGTCCCAAATTTCTAAAAGAGGTCTAAAATAGCATTCATGAATTTATACATATTTTTCCAGATTTTAATCATGCATAAATTCGCTAATTATCACTAATCACCCTTAATCCCCCAAAATCCGGGATTTGCAAAATTAGTCGAAATTAACCCAAATTCATATCAGAGGAATATAATTATGTTTTAGAATTTTAGGAATTTTTCTAGATTTTTCTGAGCCATAATTTCGCTAATTTTCGCTAATTACCATAACTAGCCATAATTAGTGAAAAAGCAAGCTAATCACTCACCTTAGCCACAAATTCTCAGATCTGAAAGTTTTGGGCAATAAAATTCGGATTCCAATGCACTCCAGCAGCTCTACACTTGATTTGGTGAAGATTCTCTTTGATTTGATGTAGATTTGGCTTAATCTATGCTTAGAAATGTATTTTGGAGTGTTTTAGAGGTTGGAGGCCATTGTTAGGGTTGAAGAGAGGTAAGTGGAGGCTACAAAAACTGAAATGAAATGAAACCCAAGGTCATCTTAGCCCCCCAATAACCCTAATCCCGAAATGGTCTTGGGCCCAATCTCTAATCACCTTATTTGGCCCGGCTAAGCCGTTTTTCACGTTCCAAACCTTATTTCGGCCATTTCTCCCAAACGGTAAGTCCGTTTTCCACATGTGACCACTCTACGAAAAGGTAAACCATCATTCGAAGCCAATGGAAGTGGTTTCAGGTCAATACTCCTTTCCAATCAAAAGTTATGGACGAAACAAGATCAGCTAGGGGTAAAATGGTCATTTAAAAATCGACAAAAATCATGAACGTGTTAAATTACCCCAATAGTCGTCCCTCAACGCTACATGACCATACGACTTAGTATGAGAAAGAAATAAATATTCTACGATCCTCCGATGCGTAGAATGCGGGTTGTTACAATTTCCAACTCTAAGCCTTCTGATCCTTTCGGCTACTACTAGAAATTTCCCTTGCTTAGAAGCAATTTGCTCAATTAAAACTGGTCAAATATCCAATGACAATTTGGTAATATACCGACTTGAACAAGCTATCTATCTTATCTACACGTCATTAATAGTCAGTTCGTCTAAGTCTTTCCACTACCCTATCATGGCTAATACTAGTTACTGGTGCATATTACTAAGTTTATTTATTACTTTATTCTTTTCTCAAGTGCATACTCGATTCCGAAATCATAGGCACTTTATCAATCATTTTTGTCTCATGTTCAACTCTTTCTAGGATAAAAAGTACCTTAAAGACTTATGATTCGTAATCAACTTAAATCGTCTTTATATCCTTAAAGTAAAGACCATATCAGCTAACTCCAAATCATGACTCGGGTGTCTACTTCATGAGATATAAGATGTTGAGTGGCATAAGTAATAACTATGCCATATTGAGTCAGCACAACTCCTAATCCCCTTTTACAAGTGTGTGTATAAATCATTAAATCATAATTCCCTTCGAGTGCTGCTAATATAGGGCATCAGTAACAAATGTTTCAGGTTTTTCAGTCTAAATGAACTTTACACCTTTCTAACTAACTTAGTTACAGTGGTGCTATATGATTGACATAGAAATGTGTTTATTTTATGCTCTTATATCTTATCTTTTGTATATAAATAAATATTACTTGGGTATTGTTTTGTTACTTTTACAGATATTCCAACCCAGCTCGCATGCAACCAGAAATGTAGAAAAATAGAGTTCAATTTGCTGTGTATTTGCATTTTGAAGAATTGTAGATGAAGATATCACATCTGGTTGCTGTTGGACAAGAAAAGGATTGATAAAAAGGCTTTGAACATCACAAATCAATAAAGAAATGTCAAGGAAGCAAGAGGAAAAAGAGAAAAGGCCCAAAATTGCTTTAATTATCAAAGGCCCATCTATATTTTTCATTGTAAACTAGTTAGTGATGTAATGACCAGGCCCATTTATCATTAGGGTTAGGGTTAGGGTTTGGCTATCTACCCTATATATACCCCTGTAATAACCTTGTAGCCACCATCTCATCTCATCTCTTATTCCATTGTTCTAATAAAAGTTCTTCTTTCTCTTTTATTTTCTGCATTTTTTTGTTTTCTTAGCAACTAGTGTTGTCTATACGATTAGATTCGGTAGAACACTATTTGTATTTTGCACTTATTTGCATTAGTGATTTACCGTCTGATTAGATTCAGCGGAAATCCTAATTTTAATTCTTGTTTGTTATTTCAATTTCTGCAATTTCAATTTCTGCTTTTATTATTTTCTTAGGTCAAATTGGATTTGATTAGCTTCAAATCTAATTCATAGTTTTATTTCTTTTCCATTGAAATTGTGATCTGATCGTCGGTTCAGTTAGATCTGTTCTGAATCAAATCACAGTTTTAATTTTGTTTTGTTTTATTTTCAAAATCAACCTCCAAAGTTCGTCTAACATGCCCACGAAACATATAAATAATAAAATTTAACTTTCCTCCCCGGCAACGGCGCCAAAAACTTGATCGACGCTAGTCTATGAATAAGAATAATAAACCGCTTGACACTCTAATAAGCGATGATACCCAAACACTTCTTGACCTTATTGATTTGACTAACCATACATGAGAAAATTAGAATACCACTTTGCAAACTATGCCAAGCAAACTAAGAATTTATTTCATGGCTACACTATGTTATCGACCGAACTAACTGGCCAAACTGGAATTTAACATTTGAAAACTTGATTTATATTGAAAATTTGTGACAAGTCGAGGTATCTAAAATAAAATCAACTGATTAGAAATTATTAACTTAATTTGTTGTACCACTTTCCTGAAATAAGTCGTGTTGTCATTTTTCGTTTTTGTTATTACATATGTCCATTGCATTCATGTAGTTTCATTAGAATCACAGCATACGGCATTTGGATTTTGTGGGTAGTATCCGCTGAAAACCCTCACGAGACACCACTCGTCCTACTAGGGTCACCTAGAGGTTTAACGGCTTGTTGCATGCGCTCAATGCAATCGTGTTTCCTACGAAAGTGTGACCTATCTAGTTAGTTTTCCATTTTCTTTTTTACTCGAGGACGAGTAAAAGATAAGTGTGGGGGTATTTGATTGACATAGAAATGTGTTTATTTTATGCTCTTATATCTTATCTTTTGTATATAAATAAATATTACTTGGGTATTGTTTTGTTACTTTTACAGATATTCCAACCCAGCCCGCATGCAACCAGAAATGTAGAAAAATAGAGTTCAATTTGCTGTGTATTTGCATTTTGAAGAATTGTAGATGAAGATATCACATCTGGTTGTTGTTGGACAAGAAAAGGATTGATAAAAAGGCTTTGAACATCACAAATCAATAAAGAAATGTCAAGGAAGCAAGAGGAAAAAGAGAAAAGGCCCAAAATTGCTTTAATTATCAAAGGCCCATCTATATTTTTCATTGTAAACTAGTTAGTGATGTAATGACCAGGCCCATTTATCATTAGGGTTAGGGTTAGGGTTTGGCTATCTACCCTATATATACCCCTGTAATAACCTTGTAGCCACCATCTCATCTCATCTCTTATTCCATTGTTCTAATAAAAGTTCTTCTTTCTCTTTTATTTTCTGCATTTTTTTGTTTTCTTAGCAACTAGGGTTGTCTATACGATTAGATTCGGTAGAACACTATTTGTATTTTGCACTTATTTGCATTAGTGATTTACCGTCTGATTAGATTCAGCGGAAATCCTAATTTTAATTCTTGTTTGTTATTTCAATTTCTGCAATTTCAATTTCTGCTTTTATTATTTTCTTAGGTCAAATTGGATTTGATTAGCTTCAAATCTAATTCATAGTTTTATTTCTTTTCCATTGAAATTGTGATCTGATCGTCGGTTCAGTTAGATCTGTTCTGAATCAAATCACAGTTTTAATTTTGTTTTGTTTTATTTTCAAAATCAACCTCCAAAGTTCGTCTAACATGCCCACGAAACATATAAATAATAAAATTTAACTTTCCTCCCTGTGTTCGACCTGTATGCTACACACCTGTATGCTTGCAGAATTTATTACAAATGTCGCGCTTTTCTAATTCATAGACTAGCGTCGATCACTATACATGAGAAATCCTGGATTAAAAAATTATAATAACCAGCTAGCCCAAGATCTTATTATTAATAGCTTTGATTTTGACTGCATCTACCGCTATCCTTTGTCTAACTCTACATGGTTGACAAATTTTACATTCGTCTCCCAAAAGTGATACTTCAAGAACTTGCGTTCAATAGATGTTCTAAGGCCTAAAACACTATTCTAAGATAAACTAGTAACACCTTGTAAAATAAACACTAAATAAACATAGATAATTAAATTAAAAATGAACAATAATAATTTAGTAAAATATTAATGGGCTGAAAATTCAAATTTTGGATAATTAAATATTTGGGCCATGAAAATTTACCATTGTATTCATGGCAAGATTCTATTATGTTTTCATATTTTTTATTTTTACCAAAAAACAGAGTCCACATGACAAATCATGAATAAAACAAGTTATGCGAAAATTTTATACACGCAGCTTTTGAAATTTACACTATAAGAATATAAATCTAGAATAAAATAATACACCTTTGGAATAATGGAATATTTCTTAGGAATTCAAAATTTTGTTTGTATATATATGTAAGGGGTGATAAAAATTAAGAGAATCAGAAAGAATTAGTTAAATTAATTACATAATAAATAAAAATAGAAACAACCCTGGAGAAATTATCTCCCCATGTTCGACCCTAAGAGGGGTCGACCACCATCCTAGGAAGTGGTGTCCACTACCTTTATGGTCAAGGGGCGGAAGAGATGCTTGTTTGTTAAGGTGTTTTTATATATTTTGGTAGAAAGGACTGTCCATATTTCATAAAACTAATCCGATGGACCATACACACTCTAGCAAGTATAAATTAGGTCTTGCCTCTCCTTTAAACCCTACAATATGTTCTCTTCTACGAATCCATTTTTCTTCTTAACCATTGCTCTAAATTCTAGAAAATAGGACAAGTTAGATTTCTTCTTCTTCCCTAATCTACTTCTCTATCTTTCTAATCTAATTTTCTTATTAGAATCAGGAATTGGAAATCGTATATATAAGTCTCTAATTGGATTCTTAAACCCTACAATTAGGTTTAGAAGAAAGTTTGGAATACTATATTTGCAAGGGTTTTAATCCAGAAACTAGTTTTACATAGCCTACTCATCCTTTTCCTAGTAATTCTATGAGTGGAAAATTTTATAAATTTACTGATTCCTATATTTTGGTATTTTATATTTGGATTATTATTCCTAAACGGATTTGTATTTGCACAAAAATAAAATGTAACCCCCGAAAATCCATTATAAATTTCAGAAATGGTCAATCTTGTGAATATGTTGGGTTTTAATTATGAATATAATAAAATTTGGGTTTTGGGTGTTGCATAGTTTTGATAATGGTCTAATTTATTATTTGTTTAATTTCAAATCCTATATATGTAAAAACATAAGATTGGGGTATTGTAAATTATATAGGATTAAACATCTATTTGTATAGAAAAAAATAGCTAAACATATTAAAACACACATCACCAAAAAAATTGGGTTTTGTATAAAAATCATTTGAAATGTAAAGTAGTACACAAAAGAGATTATACATATTATGCATATTACACCTTTTCCTTTCTTTTATTATTGAAGTAGTCTTCAAAACCTAGGTTATAAGTTATTTTTGTTTATGTTTGTTGTTTACCTATTGTTTATTTGAAAGTGAATAAACATTATATGATTGTTGATGAAGTTAGGGAAATAAACATGTAAACCTTAATTTTATGGTTAGGACTGACATTTCCCATTTTAGGGCGTCTCTTTACACGCGCTTTATTTGCTTTTTATTAATTATTATTTATAACATAAATAACATACTATAAATGCATATTAAATGCGTGCTGACCGCATTTAACTCAAAAATTGGATTGAAAATGTCCGTTAGCAAAATTTGTATGAGTATGAATATAAATGGCTATTAAATAATATTAATGACACATAGACATGAGGTTAATCCCTACTTGTAATATAAACTACCCGGAACCGAACGACATATCCAAAGTCTACAAGATGTCGGGTTATTGTGAGAGGTCTAAGTGTCATAGACTACTTTAGCGAGTTTAAGCCTAACTTGTAGTGGCAACCTGCCCGGAACCGTCCAGAAAATCCAGCATCTACAAGTGGTCGTCTTAATGTGGGACGTCTAGTGTAATTAATATGTGTGTGAAGTAGGACAGCCTTGAGAAGGTATTATTTGGCCAACCTAACTTGTTTTTGTATTAAGTGGTTGGAACAAGGTCCATTCCTAAGGTTCACTCCTTGATTTTGGACTAAAGTCATGGGACCTACCCTTATTAGGTTTTAAGTGGTCATTGGGTTCTCTTTTCTCTTATAATGTTGTGAGGTGATAAATGGTCTTAAATAAAAGATAGACATATGAGTAAGGTATTTCTCCGCTTCTTTTCTAGGGACTATGTGCGGGAATACCTAGGGATGGAAAAATAAGAGTTCCACAGAAACATGTAAGAGGGACCACTTGTCTAAGGGAAGTATTAAGTGGCTAAGAGTTCACCTATAATGACAGCTAGGTGGTAACGCATGGGTCCGTCAGAAGGGTCATAAATGGGATGAGTGTCTACCTAAATCTGGTATTAAGTGGAAGACTACTATCTCTTGAATTACATTAAGAGAATATTTAATAACATTAACAATTAGAAAATAGGCTCTTTAGTGACTAGGATCTACCATATGGTATAAGTGATCTTAGGAATTCTCCCTTAAATAAATATATATGAAGTGACCTTAGGTGACTGAATGTCGGTCCGCCTCCTAGAGTATTAAGTGATAATAGAAATCCACCGTTGTAAACATGTTGGCCTTAAGTGAATGTTGGGTAGTTCGCCTTATTTATACATGTATATGACATATTTAATTGTGTCTTGAATTTTCATAGTCGTATTTGATGAATTCATACTACCAAGTACAAAAAATAGACATCGTTTAAACTTATGTGATTATCATTCACTAGAACTTGTTTTTTTGGACGTCCCTCCTCTTGACAAAAAAGTTTAGTATGAGGGAACGCTTGATTGATAAAGTCATGAAGATGGGAACCTGGAGAAGGAGATTGTATTGCTTATCATCATCATCATGTTGTTCAGCAATTTATTGTACTCGTAGGATATTATTATTGGTGTACCTTGAAATGACATTAGATACTTGACGTAATTAACATTATTTTGGTTATTATTTAAAGGTACATCTAATTTTCAGTTATTATATCTTATCCC
>JASFAX010004424.1:0-39393 GCA_030737875.1 Allium sativum
AAAAAAATAATGTCATGAAATAACATCAAAATTAGTTGCAAACCATGGCACAAGACTTGGTAAAATTGAAGCTAACTAGTCTTCAACAACACAGGAAATTCAACCGAAAGAGGCTCAGCCTCCCTAGAAATTCACGTTCCAAGGGGTCAACCCCTGAACAACATAGGTCGACCCGTAGGTCAACACCTCTTAAGCTTGGGTCGGCCCACCTGGACCGAATTGCATGTGGAGTCTGCCACCTCCGGAATAACTTTCAGGCCAAAATTTGGCCATGATACACACGATGTTTTAATATGAAATTTTCCAGAATTCAAGTCTAGGACTCATACAACACAATGAAACAAAGATTGCACAAAACGTTCATGACCTAAGTAAGATATTGAGCCATAAAGATCAACCCCAAACTATTGTTTTTTGTAAACACAGAGTTCATCTTCTCTATTTAAAACAACTTTTTTTCATCAAAACACTTGTAAACTCCATAACAAAGATATGCAACAGTTAAAAGCTATAATGTGTGAGTCGAACAACTCACCTTATGTGGATTTACATGAATTTGGCTTCCTACAGCTAGCAGCACTTAGATATTTCTACATGCAAGGCCCCAATTTTACTATAACCTACTTCTGAAAATCTTTCTTGAGATTGATAATCCAAAAGCTTCTTGTAGGTTGATTTGCTAAAGGAAACAAGGACTAACATAATCCTTTTTATTTAATTTAGAAACGTGGTCTAAGTGGATATTTTCGAGGAAAAGAGAGCCATTAATTTTCATTTCACAGTAAAACCAAAAGAAGGAAGAGAAGCATCTGAGAAGAGTACGCTTTTTTTTACATTATAGATTTTTCTTTTTCCTTAGTTAGGTTAGTCAATAGGCTAAACTAAAGGCCCAATTATTCCTAGTTAATTAAACGTGGCATAATTATACAATTCAAATCTTACTGGCTTATTTTAAACCCGTTTCAACAAACACACACACACACAAACATTATATTGTATTAAATTCCAAAACACAACACACATGTTTACATAAACTCCAAACATTTTAAACGTCATTATTAAAGTAACAGACACTAGAATATACTTCTTTATCAAAATACACATTTTCACCTTAATTAGTAAAACATGTATTTCTTAAGTTTAATTTCATATTAATTCTACTTTCTGAACAAAATAACCACAATGCCTTATTAAAATATTTCTACACACAAAATATTGTTTGTTATCCATATTTAAACTTTTATATTTTAATTACAATCCACATAAATCTACAAACACAATTTTATTGTCAAATTTTACCATCACTTATTATTTACAATAACTACATTTTCAAAACAATTCAACATATTGTTATTATTTTGATTTAACTATTTCCAACATTTTTTTAAACACACTCTTATCTTATAATTTCACGACTTACATTTCATATACACAAATTCACAAATTATTAAGTATCTTGTTAAAATAAGCACTTCATATTGGAAATACACTTTACACGTTAATATTGGTTACTAATCAACATATTATATTTTCAATATTCACCTTAATCATCAAAACAACTTATAAACGTGGATTAGAATAAATTCCTTATTATATTCATAGTATATAATTTATTCCAATGACATACAGTTTTAAAATTCACACTTTTATTACATAACTTAAATTATCACGCGGGTCGGAATTGAACTCGTTTTTACATCCTTCTTAATTTTAAAATAAACAAAACATGCCATAATCTGTTTAGCTCGGGTACTAAAAACCCGGGTTGTTACAAACTCCCATTTAATTAAATTGTGTCCTCGTAGTTTACTTAAGATAACCCACACATAAACATTCCAATTTTGTATTTGTTTGGAAATGATTTAATTGAATCTATTGAACATACACTCAAGATTTCAGTCACTTTACTAATTTATTACATACATTATAACAAGGTTGAAATTTAAATTGCTTAATTCACAAAGATTTAATTATCATCTAAGATACTATGCACAAAAGATTTAAAATATTATAACTTATCCTTTACTAGGCATATCTTGAAGTACACACTCACCTTTTTCTTGTTTCCAACCAATAATTGGTGTTGCCTCGCCATCAGATTTGTTTTAAATTCCAGAATAATGGCTGCTATTTTAATTTTTTGGAGCCAAATAACAACGCTATTTACCGATTATTATTACCAACGTGATGGTTGCAGTCGTATTTTTACCCCACATATGAGAGTGTATTTCAAAATACAACACATGTCTAGGATAGTCACTTCATCTAAAGTAACTTTAAATACTCAAAACACTTCATTTTATTTCTCAAAAATCTTCTTGAAAGCGAATTTTCAGTTAACAACTTTATAATTTGTTTTGAGTAATGTCAAACCACCAAATTTATATTGGTTTTTCCCATCCTTCGGCTGCACAATTGATATAATATCGCTATTACCTCACTAACTTCATTATAACTCTTGTTTCATTTAGTGGTTTAACATTAGTCTCACAATAATATTTACACCACTCATACAAAAAATATTATGCTCGATCGTCTCATATAAGTGTTTAAGAAATTCTTATCGATATCGTTGATTAGAGTATCCACAAAACCTCTTAATATAGCAATGGGCAACCCAACACAAAAGAAAATTACCAAAATTTCAGTTCATACATGGTTATTTCTATTATTTACTATCACAAGTATCTTTTCAAATAAAAACAACCCAACACCGAAATTTCCAATTAGTCACTTGATTAACATTCGTTACGACATTAATCCTTAACACCCTTAATCATCTTTATTTACCATCCCTATCCCATTTACAAATTTATTTAATTTACCCTAGCCAAAATAATTCACTTGTTTTTGGTGCACACTCTGATTTTTATTTCAATTATAGTATTCATTACCATAACATAAATTTTCACTTTTATCATCTAGGACTTATTTCATTACCTAATCTAATTCATTTTATTAAATCTCCTCAAAATTTTAAACCCAAGATTTAAGTATCGAAAGAATCAGTGGATGGAAATTTCTACCAGTATATACTACAGATGATAAGGCATCATTCATGGAATAATACGGAACAAAATACTCATTTCTAGATGTATTCCTTAACCTACATGACACACATATAAGGAACACAAGATAAGGATAACAATGAAAGTGATAAACGTAGACATGATTATCATCCTTTCATGTTGTAACACATGTACTATTCCAGATTTGTTTTGTGTTTATCGTACTTTGTTATAAACTTTTTGCTCTGATGCCAAACTGTGAAGCCCCACCCTATAACACCCGTAAATACCCTAAGTAGACATAGATAATTAAATTAGATATAAAAGATAATAAATTAATAAAATATTAATCTATTGAAAATAGGAATTTGGGCAATCGAGAATTTGGCCATGAGAACATTACTAATGTATTTGTGGGGGAGATCCTAGTCTGTTTTCATATTTTATTTATCGAAAATGATTCTGTATGAAGAAGCTATTAATATAATAGTTTATACGATAATTGTATATACACATAATTTGAAATTCATACTTAATAAATATAAACTAGAAATAAAATTATATACTAATTAGCATAATGGAATATTCCCTGAAGATTTGAATTTGTGTGTAAATATTTATATACAAGAGGGGCAAAAATGAAAAATAAGCAAAAAGAATTAATTGTAATTAATATAAAAGTAACATTAAGGGAAAACAAATCTCCCTGTGCTCGACCCAGAAGTGGGTCGATCATCCTCCTGGTCATCGGTGGGAGAGAGACACCTTTTTTTTTTGGCAAAACCGACGGGGTTAAGTGGTCCCCTTCCACTTTATTGATATACCAAAAGACGAGTACATCGAAACAAAGTAAGAAACAACAATAAAAGAAAACACAGAGTAAACAGTACATCAATGCGTAAGAAGCTAACAAAAGCTGCAAAATAAAGAACATAAAACAAAAATTACTAGCCTAAAATTCCGGGATCAAATGTAAATTTAATGTATTTGAGTCCCTTCCGAATATCATGCCAATCCAGAAGTTTCCATTGGCCATAATTCATATTGCGAGTGGGATCAAAAACTCGCAGTCTTCTCTCTTTCCAGATTGTCATGATAATCTTCTTCAACACATAGTTATACAGTCTAGCTTTGTGACTTTTTCCTCTTGCCTTTTTACGAGTTTCTTCCCAGTTGAAACATGGTGTACTTTGAATATTCGTACCAATGATCTGCAGTTGCGCTTCAGTCCACAGTTGCATGGTCATTTCACATTTAAAATATAGGTGCTGAAGTATTTCATTGCGATTGTCACAGAGGGGGCAGATTCAATCGACTTGCATGCCACGAAGAGCGAACTTTTCCTTGGTATTAACGGAATGATTGAGAGTTTTCCACATAATAAAGTTCTCTTTAGCGCAGCTGTCTCTTCTCCATATAGTTTTATACCACCTGCAATCATGCATATCTGAAACACCAAGGAGTTCAAGGTTAAAAAATTTAATGGAGAAGTGGTTACCTTGCCATTTCAAGAAGAGAGAGACACTTTTTATTAAGGGTTTTTGTATATTTTTGCTTAAACGGACTGTCTATATTTAATACAACTAATCCTATGATCCACATACAAACAAGCGACTACAATAAGACCCATAGCCTCTCCCTTAAACCCTATATTCATCCTCTTCCATGCCTTCATTCTTTCTCTCCACCATTTTTCTTAATTCCAAAAGAAGGTTAGGTTTCTTCTTTCTTCTAACCTATATTTTATCTCTTCTAAATCTAAATTCTTATATATGTATTTTGGAATTAAGTATAATATATATATATATATATATATATATATGAGATTCTAAATCCGAAGCTTATATATATTAGGAGGATTTGGAGTATGTAGGTTCGAAATGATCAATCCAGATTTGTTAGATTATATATTGAATTCACTATTCTTCTCTTTCTATCTCTATGAGTGGAAATTACATCAATTTTCTATTTTCTATATTCTGCAGTGTTGATTTGGATTGTTATGCCTAAAGAGATTTGGATATGCACAAAAACAAAATATAAACAAATCCTCCGAATCCCTTATAATTTGCAGAAATAGCCAATCAATGTTGCAATTTGATTTTGATTATTGATGTAATAAAAGATAGGCTTATTGTGTTATACAATTTTTTTAATGGTTAGATTCACTTCCTTGTAAAATTATAAAAATTATGTGTGTGCACAGGCATATGACTTGAGTATTATATATTTAATAGGTTTAAGGATCTATTTTTACAATAGATAGTTTGAACGTATAATATAACACCCCACACACCTTAACGTTACCAAAATAGGATTTCGTTAAGAAATATGTAGTGTTGTAGGTATAAAGACAGTAAAATATCACAGAGACTAAGATTTCACAAGACACAGAAAAATAAGTTTACAGCGGAAGATGAAAAAAGTTTATAAAATGACAAAAACAATATTTATTCAATGTAACCAAATTGTCAAAAATATCATATCTCAAAAGCTTAGTCAAAACTACATCAGAGTACAATATAATAACCCCCCAAATAGTCAAAAAGATACAACCTAACATTGGAAAAGAATCAGGAAGCAATTCACCTTTTGTAAGGATTCTTCATGATAGAATCAACAAAGAAATCTGACCTATACACTTCCTCTATGTAAGCCTGGAGGGGGAAAGAAAAGAGGAAAGAATAAAGGAAAATGAGTTAGAAATAAAGGAAAATGAGTTAGAAATAAAGAAAAATGAGTTAGCAATTTTCTCCTCTTCCACTTATTTCTAGCCAAGTTTCGCAAATCGGCCTCTACCTAATTCGTTTCTCCCTCAACTCAAATCGCCTTCGTCGAACGATCAACGTTGCTAGCAACCCAGTTCGAACCTGCAACTCGTTGTTCCGCATCCTTCTCATTCATCGCTGTTGCATGTGAGTATTTATCAGGATCTACTTTATATAAGTAGGTTAACATCAATTTAAACCAAATATGATAGTGTATGATTTTCTTTGATGTTTGGTGGCTGTAAATTCGATTAACTGATAATACTTGGATCCGAACTGCATACCAGAAGAACCTATTTCATAGTTATAGCTGTCGTTCCTGCTTGTTGTGCCATGTTTATGAAGTTTTGTACAATTTGGAGTTGTTTGTCATGTTTGTGTTGTTAGTTGACTTGTTTTGTTGTGCCTCTGTCTCTTACCTATTGGATGTTTAGACACCTTGATTTTTGTAAGTATGTGGAGGCTGACCCGTATATGTATATGTATATATATATATATATATATATATATATATATATATATATATATATAGTGTGTGTGTGTGTGTGTGTGTGTGTAGTCAGCATATGTATTTATAAAACACATGCTTTGTACTTGACATTCTTGTTGTCCTACTAAGGCAATGATTTTAGATTTATCATTCCCCTAATGTGTACATTTCATTAGAACTCATGCCATAATTGGAACAAACCTGTTGTTCATATATACAAGTCCTTGAAATGTTGGATTTGGGTTTCATAGGAGTACTATATTCAGACCTTGCCTTTAGTTTGTTACTCGTTGCCTCAATCCCCTTTCACTTGAAAAATAAATGGGTTTGGTTCACCTTGTACGTGTTGTATTACAACACCAATGATATGCTTGTCATCAGTATTTTTACCTTGTTTATTATACATATCATCTTTACGGTAGGCTGCTTGTTTATATGCTGACCTGTTGTTTTGAATTGGCCTTAAATATTATATGGTGACCTGAACATGAAGTGCAGTATTGATATTTGAGTTTGGATCAACTACTGTATTTGAGAATTTACACGGGTTTTGCTGTGTTCATAAGCATGTATGACATATACATTTCCATATCTCTTGCTTAACCTATCTTGTGCTGGGCATTTTGATGACATGCTGAGCATTGTCGCAATATCGCTGACTCGATTTACACAGTCCTGTCTTTATTTTATACTGAGGTTAAAGTGCAATATTCATGTGTGTTTATCTGCTGCCTATTGCCTTGTGTCATTGATTTGGGCACCAGTTTGTATGTGAGATAGTTTCATGTCATTGCGCCTTGGGTGTTTGTCTACGGGCCCCTTTTACTTGTTGTATATACCACAACTATGATTTAATTCACTTAGTTTCTTGCCCTGTTTTCCATGATCAAGAACATTTTCTGCCTTGCTTCATTAACTCAAAAATGTGTACTGAACAATTGTTTGGATCCATGCACCATGTTTTGTTTAAATTGTCAAATTGAATGTTTCCTGCATCACGTGGCTTCTCTTTGCCTTACAATGCTCGGTTGACCATTTATAACATGCTTCTGAATATTAGTACCCCGCTATGCAAAACAGGGTGAATGGCTTTATATTTCTTTTTCTTTGGTTTGTAACCATATATGTTATCGTGCTTTGAATGCATGTCAGCCTTGTTATTGACTGAAGCATATATACGGATTAAACCATGTATTCGATAGCTTCAAATTTAAGTAGGATTTACCGTTATTTACAGTATTTTATTGAAGTTGTCTTACTTAAATAAAGTTAATCCTAACTCAAATGTTTTGTGTTTTGCATAAAACGCTCAGGTCAGACCTGAGTGTTGCAGATTTACGGATTTCAGCTATTAAAGTTAGAGAGGGGTGAAGACGCTCGCTTTGAGTCCGTCAAATCTGTAATTTTATTAAAATATCATGTATTATAATTCCATTGTAAAAATATTGTAAATTCATATATGTTTGTAATAAAATTCCACTGTGAGATATTGTTGTATATATTATTTTGTTATGTGATTCTGTGTTTTTCTGTTTAAACCCTATAAGCGATAACAATCTGTCGTTTTAAATGTTTCGAATTGGTTTAATTACCGACTTGAAGCGGTCAAAAAGGCTGGTCGTTACATACGTATTAAACATAATTATCAATTATAATTATTGAATTTTAGATACTAGATAATAAATTTTACTTCTTAATTATTAAAAATTACTTATTAATTATTGATTACTAAAAGTTACTTATAAATCTATATTATTAATTAATTATTTAGTAATTATTAATTAATCAATACTAATTATTGAACTTTATTTACTATTAATAGTAATAATTTATTTTTGTTATTAGTATATTTTATTAACATTAATTATTTAAAATTTATTTTTACTTATCAATTACTTATTAAAAACATAAAAGTTAAACATTTTATAATGAATAAGCATACCAGTACCTTGCAAATCCCTTGAAAACCTGCTGCAAGATAGCTTCAAATAATACATGATGGTAAGTGTCTTAAATTGCAATGGAATTCAACAATGAAAAAATGATGACGTTAAACCGTTGCAATTTGTTATGGTTTAGCGACATAATCCAAAACTTAATGGTAATATTTTAAAACAATTTAAAATAAAAATCCATATAATATCCCTTATAGTTTCCACCAAAATTCATCGTTATTTATGACAGAATTTTACATTGCTAAAATCTGCCGCTATTTTCGGTTTTTCTTGTAGTGTACTCAAGTAGGACTTGGTTTTTATGGAGGAGGAATTTTATTTTGATAAACTCAAATTATGGGTTAATGTATATGATTTGATGATGAATTTCAGATAATAGAAGAAGTTTCATAAATAATTAGTTATATTAGAACTCCAATTAGATAATATGCGATTCGCGTAGAAAAGTTTTTATCAAAACTTGCAAAAGTTCCTGTAAAGTAAAAGCATCGATACAATGGCAAATGGTATCTCAATAGTACTGCATGATGACACAAAAATGGAGTTGATAATAAGTTATGCAAATTCTATTTCAATCCAAGAATTTTCTTAGTAACCCTCTCTAACTTGAAAAAACTGGTGAACCCATGAGTAGGCCCCCCGCTTATTTAAAAAAAATCCAAAAAAAAACCTTCCACGTAAGGTAAATACATGGTTTTCTTTAAGGGTATCTCATAGTTGTCCTACATGGTTCCTTGGAGTACCACGTAGAAGCTCTCTTTGTTTCCTTCAGGGACTACGTAGGGCAAGTACGTGATACTCTAGATAACAACATAGGGGAACTACGAGGTACCCTGTAAACTGAAGAAAAAATATTACAGAAAAAGGGCATTTTCATCTATATTCTTTTTTAATGAAATGGGGGGCTACTCAACATTTTGCTGGTTTGAAATAGAATTATCCAAATAAGTTATGATATGGTCCTTTTTAGATGTACATTATGTAAATAGTTTAGACATAAGGATTTAATATATATTCTGGAGAACAAACCACAATTTATTCTCTTGAAAAGGGAGAAGCATCAAATTTAGAAGCTACTGCTGATCCACAAGCTTTAAAACCTCCTACACCACCTACATCTAAAGACATCCGAAATTGTTATTTGCATCAGCCTGAAACTGGAACTTCTGTGTCTTCAAAAACTGTTGATAAATCATACTGTAGAAGCTAACATGCATAACTAAGGCAATCGATGAAATTACTCAAATATTGGATAGACTACGAATAAACTTATTGCGATCATTTACTGGAATATTATTGATTTCATGAAGTTGTGTAGCAAATTTGATTATCTATTAGAGCTTTCTAAATGCTCATGCTTGCTTATTTTATTGTTGCAGAGCAATAACAAGTTCGCTGAATATTGATGGATGGTGTTTCTTTGCAACCATTCTCGTAGAAAGAGAAGATACTTTATCAAACTGATATCATTTCTAAGGTGTGCTTAAATTTCATTTACTTTTCACTGATAGGCTATGACAAACTATGTGTCTCGTAAAGTTGGTACATGACATAATATTATTGATCAATCCAAAATCCATTTCAGTTTCGTACATTTGCGATGAGCTTATATTTTAAGCAATACCATGATTTTGGACATACACGATATCATTATTGGTCTACAAAAAGAGTTCTCTCCGGACATACATGACACGACACCTATAAACTCAATGCAATACACACACACACACACACACACACACACACATATATATATATATATATATATACATACATACACACATATAAGGAGCGTTCAGTGGCACCCCAAATAGTGAGCACCCAAAATGCCCTCCAACAGAAACCAAGTATTTATAGTAGTTTAAGTTAGTGAGAGGTGAGAGAATGAGTGGTGGGAGAGAGAAGCATGATATGTGGTGGAAATCAGGGGGCAATTAGGGGTGTTGCACTGTTTCGGGTGCCATTGAACGCTCGCCTATATATATATATTAGGCAAGTGTTCGGTTGCACCCCAAAAATAAAGCACCCCAAATGCCCCCTGATTTCCACTACCTGTTTATATTAAAGAATGTGAGTGGAAAGTGAGAGAGTGAGTAGAAGGAGAGAGAAGGGGAAATACTTGGTGGAGATAAGGGGCATTTAGGGTGTTGCACTGTTTAGGGTGCTCTCGAACCTGCCTCATATATAATATATATAGAGAGGGGGGGGGGGGGTTATATGGCACTTCATTTTTGTAGCACCCCTTTTGCACCTCAACGTGAGCCACCCGTTTATAATTAAATAAGTTAGTGGTGGGAGAGAGAGAGAGTTAGTGGGAGGGGAGAGAAAGAAATTTGTGGTGAAAATCAGGAGGCTAAAAGGGTATTGCACTATTTGGGGTGCAACACCCCTATAGCTTCCCATATTTCCGCCACACATTCTCGTTTCTCTCGCTTTTCACTAACCCTCTCTCCATCCACTAACTTATTTAATTATAAACACTACAAGAATAACAGTGTTTTCCAATGGACATGGGTCACTGTTGGCCGTTGGAAATATCGTAATTAGTGTACACTTCAGCGGCTACCAACAACCTCCAATGATTAATGTGGATATATGGAAGCAATGGTTGACCAAATGGCTATTGGAAAATATTGGAATGTTCCGTTGGTAGTCGTTGAAATTAACGATATGGAAGTCGTTGTCAACCGTTGAAAATATGGTTTTTTCTCGTATTTTAGAATGCTTCCTTCCAGCCACCACCACAGACTCAAATATATAAAAAGCTCCATTTCGAACATATAGATAACAACCACACTCACATATATACCCAAACATAGTATTGAACCCAAATGGTCAAACCATACACATACAATCCAATATACATAACATAAAACCAATATATACAAAGATTCAACAAACTAATGTCATTAAATCAACGTAAACCATCATCCAACAGAATGTCTAAACCAGCATCACCACCACAACAACAATATATACAAACCATCATAATGTATCAACCAAATCCTTATCCACTCAAAGTGTATATGTACATATAACAACAAGACGTAACAAATCATACCTCAAGTCACCCTCCTCCGGTACCACCAGATGATAAAGGAAACTATATGTACTTGGATACGAGCTCCACCAAAAGCTGATTCAGCTGCTCTATCTATTCTTCAAAGCGGAGATCACGTTCCACAAGTGCAGCGATCTGGGCTCATAGCTGTGCAATCTTCTCCTTGTCATGAGCCCTCGAATACGCCTTCTAGGATGCCTTAACCTGTTAAAAAAATTTAGATTTTCAGTATTTCATAATTGCAATTTATGTACATTCAGTTTCTGTTAAATTATTGCTTGATTTCCAAATCTATAGCGCTTCTTGTGGGTTGGTGGATCCATGACAACCTCAAAAATTATATCCTCCTCATCAGCAGTCAAGTCGGCCTATCCAGTTTGCTCGAGCATATGTGGCCGTTGTTGCTGAAACCATTATTGTTATGCAAAAAAAAAAATTAATTTAGATAACACTATTCTAATTAAATTATAAATTTAAGCTAACTATGTTATACTTACACATGCAGTACGTCCTTTGTCATCACGGTCCCAAGAGTAGGAAACTAAGTCTATTACTACCAGATTTCAATACCAATACCAAACAGTGGTGATGGGGTATCGAAATAATACTAGCACTAGAATAAAGGCCTAATGAGCCCCTGGTCGACACCAAAACATCAAAGAAAGCCGGTACCGGAAGTAAGAAGGAAAGATTCCGAGTACATACGGTATCGGAACCAATATAGGGAGCATACGCTTGGTACCGATACAAGGGAGATAGAAGCAAGGCACAATACCGAAACGAACATAAAGTAAGCAACCCCTAGTAGGTGTCAATGCCGACATTTTGAGAAATCTAGTACCAAAAGGAAGCAATCAACCTGATCTCCAAGCCGAAAGCGTGTAATCTGATACCGAACCCAAAAGCCATAAAAGAGGAGTATGAGACCAACATGGAAGAAAACAAGTATTATTGATACCAATAGGCTTGGTATCGATATAATTACAAAAGATGACACCAGTGTCATCCAAAAGAATCCATAAGCATCTCAGATTTGAATTCGATACCGAAACGAAAGATTATTAGTGTAGGCCAAAGCTCATAAGACTGTGTAAGAAAGGAAATTATCCACACCAACGGGCTTCGTGTTGATACCGATACAAAAGGGGATGTCAAAGTCATAAGAAAGGGAGTATAAAGATAGTACTTGAAGCCAAAACTGACATCAAAATCATAGTAGAAAGCTACCCACATCGTTAAACTTGGTGTCAATACACTTCATGGAGGCAACACCAGAATCATAGAAAATACAAAGCCGATGATGACACCCAGAATACAAATGTGGGTCGATACTGACATTGGATAACAATTGCTGAAGCGAGAGGCACTAGGAACCGTACTTTCTACCGATCGCAACCAAAAGGGCCCGATTTTTCTATAAATAAGACCTTAAGGGTCTCATTTTGGAGGGACTTTTAATTTTCCACAATCATGTATTCTTTTTGAGAGCTCAAACCCTAATTTCTAAATCGAATTGGGGAATTCCATACCACTTGTATTACATTTATAATAAATGAAAGGGAAAATCGAGATTCAAATCACTCTCAATTCGATAATCATGTTGTGTCTTTATTGATTTAACAAGGAGTTATCACTAACCTCTTTCATGAGGGACTTGGGAAAATGCTTTTGGAAAGGGGAAATCATTGAGTGAAATCAATGAATTCTTCCTTATGATACATATATGTGCTTCAGTCTTCTCACAATAAGCCTAACATAGCACAACATTCTAAAAGACCTATTATAGCCGTATGACCCGATAACTGACACACCCAAAGCCTCTCGTAGGCAGGATCGATGCAAAAAAATCATCTTAGTCATAAAGGGTTGTAATATGTCACCAAACCTAACTGTTGTGGTATATTAGCATGTTTATTTTCTACACAATGTATATTATTATATCTTGAATCTAGGGATCATTGTTGTAACAAGGTTCTCTACTTTCTATAAGCTTAGAATGTCCTTATCCCAAGGTAACCGTTGATCCCTAAGTTTCGTAAGCGTGATACTCACCTTTTGAAGGAAGAGTTGCAAATATTCAAACTTAGGGTCTTGATATCTAGGAAACGACAGATTTGGCTAAGGTTGGTGAGGCTAAGTTATCCCTAAGTACCCTATAGATTGATTACCGTCTAAATGTTGCCATATATGCATTGTCAATTCTCTAACTGGGTGTTGACGGTTTTTATCGTTAACATTTTGGCGCTAGAAGGAGGGCTTCAACCTCTGATTCTCTTATTTAATTATCGAATTAATTTGGTGAATTGCTTAATGGCAGGAAAGGATGAAATCAAAAAGATTGAAAGCCATATATATAACTAGTTCTTGATGTTACCCTCGAGGAGAATGTAACTCCAACATTCAACTTAGACACCACAGAAGTAGGTGGAACCTCTAATCCAGTACGATCTCCAAACCGAATGTCATGGAAGAAAATGCTATTAAACTAAAGGCTCTGGAGAAATAGGCCCTTGAAATGCAAACTCTCCTACAAGCTATTCAGATGCAAAAGTCTTCAAGGAACACTTGACCAAGCCACAGGGAGGAAGTTTTATCTCCAAGAAGAAATGCTCCCATCCAACAATCCAAGGGAAAAGAAAAAGTCAAGGTAGCTTCCTCCAAGAAGAAGAGACCCCATCAATCATAGGTAGATCATTAAGGAAATCAACACGGCAAGGAGCAATCCGGAAGCTCTACTACCAAAGGGTACAGTCCCAAGTGTTCAGACTATGATAATACATAAGCTTACCACAAAGACATGACAAAGAAAGCTGTCAATGATCTCCTTGGGAATAAAGGGAAAAGAACCTTGGATGATAAGGTTAATGAAAACAAAAGGGTGGATCTTTTCACCGATGAAATTATGAATACTATAATACCATCGTGTGTGAAGATCCCAACCATGAGGTATCTTGGAACCACCTACCCGGATGATCATCTAATGGCTTTTGACAGTCAAATTGACCTTTATAACGCTTCGGGAGCTGTCTGATGCTGTCTCTTCCCAATATCACTCCAAGGCGCAGCCACTAAGTGGTACCGCTAATATCGGGAAAATACCATTTACTCATAAAAGCAATTTTCCTACGAATTCTCCGCATAGTTCTGCATCTGCAAGGACCCAACGGTAGATTATATTATCATCACCAACATAAAGCAAAGGCAAGAGGAGTCTTTGGGAGATTATTTGAAAAGGTTCAATGTGGAAGCTTTAAAGGCAAAAGAAATGAATGATCGTGACAAGCTCATTGTTGTTCATTCTGGACTAATTGAGAACACTCCTTTCTAGAAGGAGTTATATATCCATAGGTGCAAAGACTTGCAAGATTTCTACTTCCAGGCGGATAAATTCATTTGCATGGATGAGTTGTACTACACAAAGATGAAGTTTGGCCCTCGTGAGGAAGGAGGGAAGCCAGGCTTTAATCGAAAACCACAAGGTGGAAAGTCTGGGTTTGATGGAAGCCAGAAGAAGCCTAGATGGGAAGATTCTAACAACAACTCTATGGTTTTGAGTAAACCTTTATCATTTATATATGTCGTGTCTAAGGACAGAGTCAATAACTTCTAAATATCTTTTAAAGCTAAAAAAATTCCAGAACCATACAACAGTGGATAGTATTGCGAGTACCTAAAGATAAATGGGCATAAGACCGGTGATTGCAAAGTGTTAGAAGGCATAATTCAGAAACTCATTCGTGAATGTCACTTAAAGGAATTTGTTCTAAACAAACAGCAAGCAAACCAGCATACCAACAGGAATCAAAATGTCTCGGTTAACTCAGTAGAAGCTCCAATTGAGGAAGGTTAACTAGATTTGGACCCTCTGATAAATTGAATTAATGTGATCCATAGAGGGCTACACCCTGCCGACAATAGCCAAGCTGCCTGGAATCGATATCTAAGAGAGACCCATGAGAGGATATTTTCCATTCAAGAAGAGTCATCACTTAAGAATGCCCGTTACAACATCAAAATGCACAACCTGCTGATTTCCCCAAATGAGATGCAGAAGAGTGTCCACCATCCACATAATGACCTTTTCATGATAATAGCGCAAATTGGGCTTTCAATGGTTTCTAAGATTCTTGTTGATACCGGAAGTGCGGTGAATGTAATCTTTAAGCTTGCTTTTGACTAGATGGGTACTTCCGAACAAAGGCTAGAACCAAGAAATGAGCCCATCTTCGGTTTCAACAAAAAGGGGTATACCCCGGTGGGGGGTAAATCAAGTTTTGGTCTAAGTTGGTCTCCTCTCTGCAGAAACTTCGAGAATCTTTTTGTCGTCATTGACCAGCCTTCCTACTACATTGCTTTCTTTGGCTATCCCGCCCTAGATGAAGTGGATGCCTTCGTCTCGTCAAAATATATTATGATGAAATTTATGATAAAATAGAGCTGGGACATAATCAAGGGAGAACAATTCAGCTCCCATGAATTGTACTTTGCAACCGTTGACCAGTATAAAAGGGAGTATCTTGCTTACTTAGATTCTTCTACAGCTTTTCAACCTTTGGATGATGGATTCTTACATCCGACATTCGAAGCTAAAATAAGAATCAATAGGACTAACAAACGTATGATTGATAGGTACACTACTTTGAGAAGCAAAAGGAAGAGAGATGAAGAGATAAATTCAGCTGAGGAAGAAGAGACTATAACAGAACTAGATTTCCGAAGGGATACAGAAAGAATCATATCAAAAAAAGACTTGGAGGAAATAAGCGTGGACCCAACCGACGAAGCTAAGACCATTAAAATAGGGAAAAGGTTGGAAGGACCTTAAAATGGATTTGATTTAGTTCCTACAACATAGTAAGGATGTGTTCGCGTGGACCTGTTCGAATATGGTTGGGATCAATCAATCGGTTATGAGTCACGCTCTGAACATCAATAAATCTGTAACTCCTATATGACAAAAGAAAAGGCAGTATAACAGGGACAGATTGGAAGCCTTGAAAGAAGAGGTCAAGAAGCTACTTTCAAATGGATTTATCTAAAAGGTCGTTTATTTCAAGTGGTTAGCTAATCCAGTACTATTGAAAAAGTCTAATGGGAAATGGAGGACTTGTGTCGATTACACATACCAGAATAAAGCTTGCCCAAAGAATTGCTATCCCCTCCCCTGAATAGATCAATTGGTTGATGCGACTAGTGGGCATAAGTTGTTATCCCTTATGGATGCCTACTTAGGATACAACCTAATCCCTATGTTCAAACCTGATGAAGAGCATACGAACTTCATTACTAATTGGGGAACGTTTTGTTATAAGGTAATGCCCTTTGGATTAAAGAACGTCGGTGCTACATATTAGAGGCTAGCTAATATAATGTTTCAAGATCAAATAGGATGAAATATGGAAGTATATGTAGATGACATGCTAGTGAAATCTAATAAGGTAGAAAATAATTTGGAGGACCTAAAAGAAATGTTCAAAATCTTGAGGGAATATCAAATGAAGTTAAATGCTCAAAAGTGTTTTTTCTGGGTTCAATATGGAAAGTTCTTGGGATATGTTGTCAGTGAATGTGGGATTGAAGCCAATCTCAACCAAATTAAAGCCATAAAGGTTATGAGTGAACCCAAAACAAGCTAAGAAGTCATGGGCTTAAACATGAAAGATGCAACCTTGAGCCGATTCATCTCAAAACGGACTAATAATTGTGTGCACTTCTTTGATGTAATTAAGATTTTTTTTTGGATGGAATGAGGAATGTAGAAAGGCTTTCCAGGAACTGAAGGAATATTTAGGAAAGCCTCTAATTTTGTTTAGCCCCGAAGGAGGGGAAGACTTATGCCTTTACATGGCTATTTCATAATATGCAATTATCTCATTACTTATTAGACAGAGCAACGGAACACAATTCCCAATTTTACTATGTTAGCAGAAGGTTAAAAGATGTAGAAACCCGATACCCTATAGCAGAAAAATTAGCCTATTGTCTAATACTTACAGTACGAAAGCTTAGGGGTTACTTTCAAGCACATCACATTAAGGTTCTAACCAACTTTCCACTCAAGTATTCAGTAAACTAGAAACTTTTAGGAGGTTAGTAAAGTGGAGAACTGAATTTAGTTAGTATGAAATTGAGTTCCAACCCGAAACAACAATTAAAAGGCCAACTCTAACAGATTTTGTAAATGAGTGCACAAGTTTTTTTACGGAACGGCCAACAAAGGAAAATGATCTTAAGGCCAAATGGCAGTTATTTGTAGACGAACATCAAATGAGCTAGGAGTGAGGGAAGGTATGTAATAATTACCCCTGATGGGCATCGCTTACATTTTGTGATGAAGCTGGGATTTACTGCAACAAACAATGTAACAAAATACGAGTCGATGGTGGCACGATTGAATCTAGCACTAAAGTTAAAGATATCCAAGATTGAGATCTTCAGTGGCTTACAACTAATGGTAAATAAAATTAAGCAAACCTACCAAACCAAGGATGCTCGGTTAGCACTATATGTGAAGAGAGTACTGAAAATTCCCACTCAATTCGAAGACTTTTCTAGACATCAGTTCCTAAGAGGAGAAAACTCCCATGATGATTCTTTAGCAAAGTTAGCTAGCTCTAGAGGAGCGCCTGAATCTCGAATAATCCCTGTAGGATTTAAGGAGAAGCCTAGTATCGAACAAGAGGCGCCCGAATCAGGAAAGGAACTGCTAGTTTTAACAAGATCCCAATCTTTGGCAAAGGAAACCTAAAAGGAAAAAGATATAACCCCTAATGAGGAACCCTAACCAACTGAAATAGAATTCCATTATGAGAATACATGGATTGCTCCCACTATAGATTATCACTTGGATCAAACATTACCTATTAATAGGCTAGATACTAGAAAGGTTAAGCATCAAGACCCTACCTTTGTAATAATGGACAAGATACTTTATAAGAAAGGACATTCGCTCCCCTACTTGAGATGCGCAAGCCTTGAAGATGGAATCAATTTGTTAAAATAAGCGCATGAAGGTTTATGTGGGGATCATTTTAATGGAATCAAACTAGCAAAAAGGTTTATGCGACAAGGTTTCTGCTGGCCACAAATGGTCAATCAAACAAAAAAGTATGGCAAGCAACGTGCGAAATGCCAAAGGTATTCTAAGGTACCCCGTTTACCTCCAAATGACTTAACGACCATCTCAAGCACATGGCTTTTCGATATATGGGGGATATACTTAATTAGACCCTTATCTATGTCCAAGGAATGTTCTAAGTATGCAGTAGTGGCAATTGACTACTTTACTAAATGGGTTGAGGCAAGACAATTCCTAACTATCACATCTAAGAAGGTGGTAGGATAATGATAAACAATATCATTACACGATTTGGAATCCAATATAAGATCAGATCAGACAATGGAACATAGTTTGAAAGTGAAGAGTTCACACGGTTTTGCAACAAAAATAGATTCATAAAGAGTTTCTCTTCTGTGGCACATCTAAGGACAAACAGTATCGTCGAGGCTGTAAACAAGACCATAAAGACAATATTAAAGAAACGGTTAAATTAAGCTAAAGGAAATTGGGCAAATGAATTTCCATTGGTACATTAGGCATATAGAACCTCCGCCAAGATGGCGACAGGACACACTCCATATTCTCTAACATACGGATGTGAGGCTATGCTTCCAATAAAAGTCGTGATCCTTCACACAGATGAATATCTTATGTATTTGATCCCAATCAATAATTAAGAAGGAATCCTTAGACCTAATTCAAGGGTTAAGAGATAAAGCAACCATTAGAACAACAGAGTAATAAAGAAGGATCACTAAGTATTACAACTCAAGAGTGAGAACTAGAAATTTCCAAAAAGGAGACTTAGTCTTACGAAGAGTAATGGAAAATACTAAGGATCTAACGGATGGTTCCCTTGGGCCAAATTGGGACGGACCCCAGATCATTCATCAAGAACTCACACCTGGAGCACACCGACTTTGCAAACCAAATGGTGATCTCGTACCTAGAACATGGAACGCATAACATTTGAGACCATATTTTTCAATGATAAGTGAATAAAGGAAGATTTTCTTAAGAATATCCACATATTTAAGTGAACTGAAACCCCCTCAAAATTTGGAACTACCAGAAATGGGTGAAACATCATACAATGGTAAAAAAAACTTGTCACTACCAAGATGTCCAGGCATCTCCCAGAGGGAGGTGGTGTGTAAGCCTTTAGCAGTGTCTAAATCAGAAAAGGTCAAGTTAAAGCATCAAAAATGTAAGCCTCTGATATACACTAGAAATTGTCGGGACATAGCATCTAAATAAGACCGCCCTGTCTCTGCTCGTAGAAGAGCACGATGTACCTTAGCTTCGATTAAGCACTTCCTGCCTCTGCTCGCAGAAGAGCATGCCCTACATTTGCTTATGTCTTCGTCCCGCAGAAGGAAAAGAATGCTCTAGAAGAGCACAAAAAGCACGTCCTGCCTCTGCTCTAAATGAGCACGCTCCGCTCTACTTCGGCTAAGCACATTCCACTTTTGCTCTAGAATGAGTACACTCTACCTCTGCTTATGTTTTGTCCCGTAGAAGGGAACGAAAGCTCAAAGGGAGAACTGTAAGCATCCTCTGCTTACGTCTTACCCCACAAGAGGGGACAAAGCTTTGGAGGAGCAATCTAAGCATGCACTCGCCTTTTCTTACACATTATCTCGTAGAAGGGAACAAAAGCTCAAAGGGAGCAATCAAAGCACGTGCAACTTTTTCTTTAAAGAATAAGTCTAGGATAGGCACCAAAATTAACGAATTGATCTTGTAGGATTCCCAAGAAATTCTTCGATTTCTTTCGGAAGTAGATGATTATTCATCTGCTTATCACGTTTCGTGAATAGCCGGGAAATTGAGGAAGATCCAAAAAGGCATTTCGGGAATCGATCTGATTCTATCTCTGTTCGTTACGTTTGAAGAAAGGAAGGATCCCAAAGAATCGATCCAAATACCAGACGCGGATTTCTGGTTTTCTATCATAAATACCCAAATTTGGGTTTGGTTTGGGATTTCTATTCGTTGTCAGATATAGATTTCTGGTCTTCTCTCATAAATACCTGAATTTGAGTATGGTTCGGGACTTCTATTAATTGCCAAATACAGAATTCTGGTCTTTTATCATAAGTACCTGAATCTGGGTTTGGTTAGGACTTCTATTAATTGCTAGATATGAATTTCTGGTCTTCTATCATAAATACATGAATCTGGGTTTGGTTCGGTACTTCTATTAATTGCCAAATACAAATTTAAAATCCTCTATCATAAATACCCAAATCCGGGTTTGGTTCGGGACATCTATTATTACCAAAAGTGAATTTCTTGTCTTTGTCACTAGTACCTCAGTCTGGGTTTGGTTCGGGATATCAATCATTACCAAAAGAGGATTTCTGGTCTTTCTTCACTAATACCTGAATCTGGCTTTGGTGCGGGATATCCACTATTACCAGAAGCGGATTTCTAGTCTTCATTTATTAAATACCCGAATTTGGACATGGATCGGGGCTTTTATTAATTACCAGAAGTGGTTTATGGCCTTTTATTTAATACCTGAATCTGGGTTTGGTTCGGAACTTCTATTTATTTCTAGAAGTAGAATTTTGACCTTTTATCAAATTCCCGAATCTAGGTTTTGAGTCTTCCATCTCTTATTATCAGATACATATTTCTGGCCTTTTATTATTGATATCCTAATATAGGTCACATATTGTAAGAAGTGAATGATTAATTGATCGTCTATTAATACACGAACCGGGGTCTCAAGACTATAGTCTTATCTCCTGAAAAATGAGATCGAGTTTCTGGACTTCTGCAGTCATGCCTGAAATATGGAATTCAAGTCTGCTCTTTTTTTTCTTTCGGAAAAGGGTTCTTAACTAGTCTTTAGGTTGATATCGTGGGATTTTCATAATCAAACCTTCTGAGGAAGAACATAATTTAACACACCTCATATAGGAAGGTTTTCCAACGCTTGTGTTATATGAGATGATACATTATATCACCTCTTTTTGTAGGTTGTATTCGTCATTGGAATTAGGACATGATAATGCTTAAACAAAATATGAGCAAATTATTATATATGCCCTGCTTTAAATAAAGGACTGATGGAAAATAACAGTTGTTGTATCTTATGCAAGATAAACACAAAAAAGACTCAAATAAAGATAGTTAAAACTAGAAGCAAGGCACTGACTTGGAAAGTTGAAAATATCCCTTCACTAGGGAGCAAATGTTACTACCATATTTCGATAACAAAACAAAATAGTGGTGAAGGGGTGTCAAAATTATACAAGCACCATAATGAAGGCCCGAAGAGCCCATGGTGGACTCCAAAACATCAAAGAAAGCCGGTACCAAATGCAAGAAAGGAAGATTTCGGGTTTACACGCTATCAGAACTAAAATAGGATCATAAGCTTGGTACCGATACTAAGGAGATAACAGCACAACACTGTACCGAAACCAACATACAATAAGCAGCCCTGAATAGGTGTCAATGCCGACACCGAGAGCAATCTAGTACCAAAAGTAAGCAGGAGGAGGAAGCAATCAACCTGATCTCAAAGCCGGAAGCATGTAATCTTATATCGAATAATAGAGCCATAAAAGAGACGCACGAGACCAACATGGAAGCAAACAAGTATTATCGATACCAATAGGCTTGTTATTGATACAGTTACAAAAGATGACACTAGAGTCATCAAGATGAATCCGTATGCATCTCAGGTTTGAATCTGATACCGGAACTAATGATTATTGGTGTGAGCCAAAGCTCATAAGACAGTGCACGAATCGAAGCTATCCATACTAACGGGCTTAGTATCGATACGGATACCTAAAGTATGTCAAAGTCATACGAAAGGGATACAAAGACATTCCCAGGAAGCCAAAAGTGGCATCAAAATCATAGGAGAAAGCTATCCAAATCGATAAACTTGGTGTCGGTACACTAGATGGAAGTGACACCAGAATCATAGACAATACAAAGCCGATGATGACTGAAACGACCCGAACTTCCCCGGTAAGGAAACCCTGGATTGAGTTGAGGACAAGCCACATCGAAACACAAACAGAAGAACATTTCATTGCTTATAACAACAATTCCATCAGAATGCAAGAATATTACAGAGTATGAATAAATATTACACAGAAAATATCAGAGATTTAAATTACATTACATAGCAGCGGAAAATAATACAAAACACAACTGAAAGAGATATACGGACACTGAGCTTTCCGGATATTGTTCCAGCTGTAAATCAGGATCCTATGAATACAAATCTGCAAAACCTAAACTACTAGCTAACCGTGCGGAAAATAAGGGCACCCAGAGTTTAGGTTAAAAAATTAAACTCCAGGTCAGTCATATGACTGGTGTGAGAACTAAAACAGTTATTAATCTTGATTTTAAAGTTAGGTAAATCAAGGGACCACGCCGTATAAAACGGAACGGGTTTCCTCTCAAGAATATCAGTGCATAAAACTACAGTGCACTGCTAAATAAAGAACAATGAAGCTATTATAAGACCCAGGTCCCATCACACAATGCAACGCAAGCCGGAGGATAGGGTTTTCCCTTATAATAGCCAAACATGCTAGGTACGTTAAAACAAATCATTTGATATTATTATAAGTGCATAGTGTATAAAACAACTTCAAATATAAATGTATCTATCCTAGACGGCATGGGTACCATATGTCATGTTGCCAGTATAAGGCTCTACAATCAAAACCGCAAACTCATGTATTGGAAGTTGGGTTTTCCGTCTATGAACCGAGGCAAAAGATAGTCCTCACCGATTCGAGACAATCTAGCCTACCATGTCTTAGGATCAGAGCTCGAGTGACCCTTGGATCGTCAGGGCTGGTCCACCGATGTGGATTAAAATGCCTGAACACTGCGTTTCCCCGCCCTTTGGGGGCGTAAATGAGTCCTTAGCCTCCATTGGCTCCACGTAGTCACCGATATATCTGAGGTGCCTCGCAATCCAACAACCACACAAGTGAAAATAATATAATTGTCAGGGCTGGTAGGTCACTGACACCACCCTAGCTAGAAAGAAACGCATGTCCTCACTGAGGTCCTCTCCTGTTTCTGGTTCACAACCGGGGTGTGAGGCTCGCGAATCAACGCAACACAAAGCTAAGCCACACAGGCGGTGCTTTGATCATCAACCACAAGACTTTGCTTTTCAACAAAAGCCTTGATCATTTGCATCTTAGCATGCCACACAGGCAAACCACTCCATGCAACCGATATCCATCAATCACACAGAATGATATCCAATGTCAGACACGCAGTCCATTTACAAGTCCGTTCTGGGTCTGAACGAAACCGGAGGAACCTTGTACCTCGCATATCCATCGATCTCCAAGTACGTCTGGACGATCACCAACTGATTCCCTCCTCTTGGGTGTACAGCCCAATCAAAATCATCAGTAATTATCCAAATGATGTGAAGACCTCCGGTCTTCGATGACCATCTTCATCCTCGACATATCGTCGAATCAGTTATTCAGAATGGGATAAACCCGACCTTTCTGAATAACTCGCGTATATAATCAACAAGTGTTACACAAACACAATATACGCCTCATTCCAATTCAGAATATTCTTTTATTCTAATATTCCTATACTTTGGGAAAGGTTCCCATTAATTTTATCAAAGATAAATTCTTTATATTTATTCTTTAATCTTCCTTTGAATATCAATCGAAACCAAATTATGGTTTATCCAAACTAGTCGGGATTACCGAACCTTACCGAAGTAATCATTTGTTTTAATTTCCCAATCCCAACCTATTCATCCCATGAAGTAAAAATGGTAATACTTCATATCTAACACCACGGTGTTATCCGTAAATTCAATTACCATTTCACGTTCAAATCTAATTAAAGATTTAACTATCGTCTGGAGTAAAACTAGTGATACTCCCTTCTCGATTATTTCAATCTAATTAAAGATTCATTAAAACTCCACTTGATTTTAATCTTCCTAAAAATCAATATTGATGATTGTTTAACTTGGGGAATCATATTCTGTCTTTAACTGGGTTAAAGAACCAATGTCATTTAAAACATGGTTCACGATAAACCCAAAATCACATTCTATTCCATCTGCCTTAAACCGTATATTAGCAAGTGAACAATTCCCTAAGTAATAACCCCAAAGGCCAAAACCAACATCAGATCAATACCCAGGAAACCATTCAACTTAACTTATCTTCAGTTAGTTTCTCATTTTCTTAACTCCGTTGGGTCTAAGACCAGTATTATTAAAGATACTATTCACGACAACCCAAAATCACATTCTATTAATGATGTAATCTCCATGGAAAACAAATCGATATATATATAATCGATATAAACTTCCATATCCGACTAAAAATATAAATGAAATAACAGCAAAGCCTTTTAAATTCCAGATATATTAGTTGTCTTCCTCCACAGAAATTCACTTCGATTATTACTAAATCGAATTCCATTCCATTCCATTCCAATTTATTTTTTTAATTTGGAAAACTTTACTTTGGAAAATCTCCTTTAAATCTTAGCAAAAGATTTATAAATTCCAAATCACATTTCACTGTAAATCAGGTTAAAGAACGAATGTCGTTAAAACATAGTTCACGATAAACCCAATTCACATTCCATTAATTATCAGGTTAAAGAACAAGTGTTATTTAAAACACCGTTCACGATAAACCCAAAAATCAATTCCAATTCCAATTAAATATCATTTAATTGGTATGCTTCATTAAATCTAAATAAAAAGATTTAATCTTTTTCTCAACTGAGTTTAAGAACAGTGTTAATGAAGACACCATTCATGACAAATCCAAATCCCATTTGATATTAAATACAAGGTTCTGAATAGAAAATATATCGGCTCATATTCATTATCAAATTATACGACCAACAAATATCGTATTGGAAATAACGATATAAATGTATCTTTCAAATTTCCATAACAATATCTGTATAATCACGAAATCCAACATCGAAATATTCCAAAGACAATTTCAATTCCATTCCAATTCAATTATTGGAAATTCTGGTTATTTTTAAAACCCTTTCAAATCCAATTTATTTATTTTAAAAATAAATGGATTATAATTCTAGTTCAAAATTAGTTCATTTCGATAAAAATCTATTTTTATCTTTTCAAATATGGAATTTTTCATCTCAATTCTTTCCAAATCATTTCTTATGATTTTACACAAATTATTGATATTTTTAATAATTTTATCAAGGCCCGTAGAGTCGATTTCCACCAACGGCCATCGAACACACTTATAGCGACCTTTTCCAAATTTGATTTGGACATAATTCCAAATCCAACTGTTAGATTTCTAATTTCTTGTATTCGTTAGAAAGCTCTTTTCGATACGAACCCAATGGTTCCTATTTTAGGAGAATCCGATGGTCGGATCTCTCGTAACGTCCATTCGAAGTCAATGGTCGAAATTCGCGAACCGCCGCAGCGCGGCGCGTTCTATTCAGGCCATTATATATATATATATATATAATATTATATATATTACGCCGATTTCCTTTCAAAACGTATTTCATAGGTCGTTTTAAATTCGTTTTCAAAACGATTTAAGTTCATATTCAATTTCAGATCAAATTGAATATTCCATATCATTAATAATGATAATATTTTCAAAATGTTATATTTTGAAATCACTTCCTTTTCTATATTCATTATAAAAACGAATATAATCGATATAAATATCGTTCGCGGCAAAATGGCGCATATCTAACCAACACGGCTTTATATATTTCAATAACTTCGTTATTCTATTCAACAAATGAATATTTTCTTCAACATGAATTTTCTTTTATTCAACACATGAATATATATTTTATTCAACGCATGAATTTTATTTTATTCAACACATGAATATATATTTTATTCAAAACATGAATATAATTTATTTTCTAAATTGGAATGAGACCCACTCAATTACCATACAATGTTATTTATATGGATTCTATACAACACATGCATATAATAGCAATGATAAATAATCAATCATCATCCAAAGTGCACCACACAACTGCATAAGCATTAAATATAAATAATTAACGCTTATACAGTCTGTCAACCCATCGATTGACATACAACTAAGATCGACATACAACTAATTATTTGGGATTAGTGTACGTCAAATATCATCCCAATACCCGTGTGGGGTTTCAATCAACAAACACAGATTTTTATTTGTACAGTTAGGCGATGTGTAAAACTTATCGTCCCAATCAATATTAGTCAAATGGGTGTACATAAACAAACCGTTCGAATTGATTATAAATATTTATTTTATATACACGTTAAAAATTATATTTTTAACTATAAAATGTTTTATTCCATTCCATATCACACAATCAACTTTCACTACACTTCAATTAAACAAACAAGTCATCCACGGTCTGTGGACGACGTGTGTCGGGTGCTACTAAGCACTGTTTGCATCCTAGTATATATTTTAACAAGAAATAAATTAAATTAAAAGTGAGGAGTTCTCACCAAGAGCTAAACCAAACGCAACGACTCTTCATATGTAGGAAATCTTCGTCGTTCTCACCTTTTGTCACTTTCGTTGTTCGTATCCACTACATATATAAAAATCGCATCTTTATATTGTTGCTATGTATCTAAAAATCACATTTTTATAACTATGCTATATGGATAAAAAATCACATTTTTGCACTGCTACTATAGAGATAAAAATTCTATTTTTATGACCATGTTCATATATAAAGATCATATTTTTATCACGCTAACTTCATAATAAAAATTATATTTTTTTAAACTTATAAAGATCAAATCTTTATTCTCAATACTTCATGATAAAAATAAAGTTCCTATTTTTATTTCACTTCATATACTGTAAAGATTATATTTTTATTACTCTGCATCATTAAAAATCATATTTTTAAATCGCTAAGTATATAAAAATCATATTTTTAAACTAAAAATCATATTTTTAATCCTATCATATTATATATATGTAAAAACTGAATTTGTAAATGATATTACAAATAAAGACTGATTTTTTTAAACCTATTTGCAATAAATGAATAAAGAAAAATAAAAAAAACTTACGGTGGAGGTTAGGGGGTGGAGGATGTTGTCGCCGGTGAAGGAGGGGGTGGCGCGTGGCATAGAAGGGGGTGCGGCGACTGTCTGGCGGTCGGCTAGGGGGTAGCGGTGGTCTCAGGAGGTGGGTTTCGAGAATCACGAGATGGAGAGGGAAGGGAGGAGAGAGGGGGAAGGAGGACCGACTGATGTGGGCGAGGGGCGCCATCGATCTTCGAGCGACGGGGAGAGGAGTTTGGGCGACGAGATCTAGGAACGGTACGGGTTTTTTTTCTATTTTTATTTGGCTGTTGACTTAGTAAGAAGAGAGAGAGAGATGTGAGGTATATAATTATATTTATATTTTTTTTAATTAAAAAAACATCTTTTTATTTCGAACTAGAAATCGAACCCACCGACTATCGTCCATAGCTAATTAGACCCATTCCGAACACAATGGGATATGTATCGTAAGTTGATTCAATCGTTTCGACTAGTTTTCGTTCAAATTAACATTTAAATCATTATATTGAATTTTAAACGTACATTTCAATTTACTGGGGTCCCATACTGATTCTAAAAATTCCCGAAAAATTAATCTAGCTATGTTGAGATGATACGGTCCCAACAAAACTAGTTTCGTCGAATTCTGAGACCGTTTGAAAATTTGCCATTTTCTGGTCGATCGAAATTGACAAAAACTGTCAAAACACGTTTTACTTCGCAACGCTCACATATTGATTCGAAAAAAATATGAATTTTGGAATCTAGCAATAATTCGACATCCCGGATCCAACAAAAGTGGTTTCGTCGAAAACTGAGGTCGTTTGCAAAATTTCTATTTTTAAGGGCCAAAAATTCCATAGTGACTATTCTGAAATTTCAACTGGGCATAACTTTTTGTTCCCGCTATGAAATTTCAATTTTTCAGATTCGTTTGAAAGATATTCTCAAATAGATTCTAATATTTTTGGTTTCGCTAAAATCCGGTTTATTTTGAATCCTGTACATTCATTCGAAATTTGAAATCGAATTTTTGAACTACCGCGCCATTTTCAATTCCTTTTATAATTAAAATAAAATATTTATATTCTAACGACGATCTATATAAATATTTACATTTTAATTCCATTCAATATAAATTTCAAGTCGTCATTATTTAAAATAATTCATTTTAAATATTCAAAATTCGCTAAAATTGCCAAAATAATTTTTTTAAATTGGCTTGGATTTCCGGGTTGTTACAGTCTCCCCCACTTAAAAACTTTTCGTCCCCGAAAAGGAACAAAGCTGGAAGTTGTTTAACTAATCAACTCAACTTTCCTTCTTTTCATTATGGCTTAAGTTCTTCAACTTTTCAGTTTCTAAGAACTTTTCAAATTTTTCAAAAATTTGGCTAACACCCTAAATTTTCGAAAAATTTCACCATAACCTCCCCTGCACGGGAGCATCGAGAAAATCCCAAATTGCCATACCGGCCTTACCAATCCAAAAAGAAAAAGAAACAGCCAAGCAGCTAGCCAATCGGCTCATAAAATCATCCAAAACCCAATAAACATGTACCTATTTGTCGGGCAAACAATTTTATTCCTCTGCTTTAGCCTCCTTGCTATGACCTATTTAATGTAAGTACATGTATATGTATGCAAATGCGACAAATTTTCAATACAATTCACTATTTGATTCAAATTGGCCTAAATGGTTAAAAATATCAAACTAATAATCAAACAACACAACCATCAATCAATTAGTTGATTAGCTTTTCAAATTCATAACTTTGATACATAGTCCAAAAATCAGATTTTTGTTGCCAAATCACAACAATAAGCCCTATTTAGTTTTGGTTCTCACAACAGTCAATTGGAAATATGTAAATATCACACCTTCGGAACTCGAATACAAACACTGATGATGTCGCAACATCACCAGAATTATCCCCGAGCGACTAGAGCGTGATTCTATATCTATCCAGTATATTAAAACTTCGAATACCCGTGGATCAGACGTATATGCAAAATCTTTATATATTGGATTGTCCAAATTCAATACAAATAAAAATTCAAATACGAATAATAAAGTTTAAATTTTCAAAACAAAATTTGTTTTCAATTTTATTTTTCAAAACATCACTCTTTACACTCGTTCTAGGATATTACTGATCCTATCTCTAGCGAGTCATTCTCATTGGATATTACTAATCCAACCACTGACGAATTCTTTCGTTCGGTTCTAATGTGCCTTGTTCTCCGAGCTTTGTAAACCAAAGCTCTAATACCACGATGAAACGACTCAAACTTCCCCGGTAAGGAAAGCCCGGATTGAGTTGAGGACAAGCCACATCGAAACACAAACAGAAGAACACTCCATTGCTTATTACAACAATTCCATCAGAATACAAAAATATTACAGAGTATGAATAAATATTACACAGAAAATATCAGAGATTTAAATTACATTACATAGCAGTGGAAAATAATACAAAACACAACTGAAAGAGATATACGGATACAAAGCTTTCCGGATATCATTCCAACTGTAAATCAAGATCCTATGAATATAAATCTGCAAAACTAAAACTACTAGTTGCCCGTGCAGAAAAATAAGGGCACCCAATGTTTAGGTTAAAACAATAAACTCCAGGTCAGTCATGTGACTGGTGTGAGAACTAAAACAGGTATTAATCTTGATTTTAAAGTTAGGTAAATAAAGGGACCACGCCGTATAACATGGAACGGGTTTCCTCCCAAGAATACCGGTGCATAAAACAACAGCGCAATGCTAAATAAAAAACAATGAAGCTTTTATAAGACCCAGGTCCCATCACACAATGCAACGCAAGCCGGAGGATAGGGTTTTTCCTTATAATAGCCAAACATGCTTGGTACGTTAAAACAAATCATTTGATACTATTATTAGTGCATAGTGTATAAAATAACTTCAAATATAAATGTATCTATCCTAGACGGCATGGGTACCATATATCATGTCGCCAATGCTAGGCTCTACAATCAAAACCGCAAAGTCACCTATTGGAAGTTGGGTTTTCTGTCTATGAACCGAGGCAAAAGATAGTCCTCACCGATTTGAGACAATCTAGCCTACCATGTCTCAGGATCAGAGCTCGAGTGACCCTTGGATCGTCAGGTCCGGTCCACCGATGTGGATTAAAATGCCTAAACACTGCGTTTCCCCGCCCTTTGGGGCGTAAATGAGTCCTATGACTCCATCAGCTCCACATATTCACCGATATATCCGAGGCGCCTCGCAATCCAACAACCACACAGGTGAAAATAATATAAATGTCAGGGCTAGTAGGTCACTAACACCACCCTAGCTAGAAAGAAACGCATGTCCTCCTTGAGGTCCTCTCCCGTTTCTGGTTCACAACCGGGGTGTGAGGCTCGCGAATTAATTCTACATAAAGCTATGCCACACAGGCGGTGCTTTGATCATCAACCACAAAACTTTGCTTTTCAACAAAAGCCTTAATCATTTGCATCTTAGCATGCCACACAGGCAAACAATTCCATGCAACCGATATCCATCAATCACATAGAATGATATCCAATGTCAGACACATAGTCCATTTACTAGTTCGTTCTAGGTCTGAACGAAACCGGAGGCACCAAGTACCTCGCATATCCATCAATCTCCAAGTACGTCTAGACGATCACCAACTGATTCCCTCCTCTTGGGTGTACAGCCCAATCAAGATCATCAGTAATTATCCAAACGATGTGAAGACCTCCGGTCTTCGACCACCGTCTTCATCCTCGACACATCATCGAATCAGTTATTCAGAATGGGATAAACCCGGCCTTTCTAAATAACTCGCATATATAATCAACAAGTGTTACACAAACACAACATACGCCTCATTCCAATTCAGAATATTCTTTTATTCAAATATTCTTATACTTTTGGAAAGGTTCCTATTAATTTTACCTCCGGTCTTCGACGACCGTCTTCATCCTCGACATATCGTCGAATCAGTTATTCAGAATGGGATAAACCCGGCCTTTCTGAATAACTCGCGTATATAATAAACAAGTGTTACACAAACACAATATACGCCTCATTCCAATTCAGAATATTCTTTTATTCTAATATTCCTATACTTTGGGAAAGGTTCCCATTAATTTTATCAAAGATAAATTCTTTATATTTATTCTTTAATCTTCCTTTGAATATCAATCCAAACTATATTATGGTTTATCCAATCTAGTCGGGATTACCGAACCTTACCGAAATAATCATTTGTTTTAATTTCCCAAACCCAACCTATTCATCCCATGAAGTAAAAATGGTAATACTTCATATCTAACACCACGGTGTTATCCGTAAATTCAATTACCATTTCACGTTCAAATCTAATTAAAGATTTAACTATCGTCTGGAGCAAAACTAGTGATACTCCCTTCTCGATCATTTTAATCTAATTAAAGATTCATTAAAACTCCACTTGGTTTTAATCTTCCCAAAAATCAGTATTGATGATTGTTTAACTTGGGAAATCATATTCTGTCTTTAACTGGGTTAAAGAACCAATGTCATTTAAAACATCGTTCACGATAAACCCGAAATCACATTCTATTCCATCAGCCTTTAACCGTAAATTAGCAAGTGAACAATTCCCTAAGTAATAACCCCGAAGGCTGAAACCAACATCAGATCAATACCCAAGATACCATTCAACTTAACTAATCTTCAGTTAGTTTCTGATTTTCTTAACTTCGTTGGGTCTAAGAACAGTATTATTAAAGATACAATTCACGACAACCCAAAATCACATTCCATTAATGATGGAATATCCATGGAAAACAAATTGATATATATATAATCGATATAAACTTCCATATCCGACTAATAATATAAATGGAATAACGGCAAAGCCTTTTAAATTCCAGATATATTAGTTGTCTTCCGCCACAGAAATTCACTTTGATTATTACGAAATCGAATTCCATTCCATTCCAATTTATTTTATTAATTTGGAAAACTTTACTTTGGAAATTCTCCTTTAAATCTTAACAAAAGATTTGTAAATTCCAAATCACATTTCACTGTAAATCGGGTTAAAGAACGAATGTCGTTAAAACACAGTTCACGATAAATCCAATTCACGTTCCATTAATTATCGGATTAAAGAACAAGTGTTATTTAAAACGCTGTTCACGATAAACCCAAAAATCAATTCCAATTCCAATTAAATATCATTTAGTTGGTATACATCATTAAATCTAAATAAAAAGAATTATTCTTTTTCTCAACTGGGTTTAAGAACAGTGTTAATGAAGACACCATTCACGACAAACCCAAATCCCATTTGATATTAAATACAAGGCTCTGAATAGAAAATATATCGGCTTATATTCAATATCAAATTCTACGACCAACAAATATCGTATTGGAAATAATGATATAAATATATCTTTTAAATTTCCATAACAATATCTGTATAATCACAAAATCCAACATCGAAATATTCCAAGACGATTCCGATTCAGATCCATTCCAATTCAATTATTGGAATTTCTGGTTACTTTTAAACCCTTTAAAATCCAATTTATTTATTTTGAAATAAAATGGATTATAATTCTAGTTCAAAACTAGTTCATTTCGATAAGATCTATTTTTATCTTTTCAAATATGAAATTTTTCATTCCAAATCATTTCTTATGATTTTACAAAAATTATTGATATTTTTAATAATTTTATCAAGGCCCTTACAGTCGATTTCCATCAACGCCCATCGAACTGCATTTACAACAACCTTTTCCAAATTTGATTTGGTCATAATCCAAATTCAACCATTAGATTTCTAATTTCTTGTATTCATTAGAAAGCTCTTTTCGATACGAATGCAACGGTTCCGATTTTAGGAGAATCCAACGACCGAATCTCCCTTAATGTTCATTCGAAGTCAATGGTCGAAATTCGCGAACTGCCGCAGCGCGGCGCATTCTATTCAGGCCATTATATATATATAATACGTATTTTATATATATTACGTTGATTTCCTTTCAAAACGTATTTTATAAGTCGTTTTAAATTCGTTTTCAAACAATTTCAACTTCATATTCAATTTCAGATCAAAATTGAATATTCCATATCATTAATATATAAATGATAATATTTTTAAAATGTTATATTTTGAAATCACTTCCTTTTCTATATTCCTTATAAAAATGAATATAATCGATATAAATATCGTTCGCGTCAAAATGGCGCATATCTAACCCAAACGGCTTTATATATTTCAATAACTTCGTTATTCTATTCAACAAATGAATATTTTCTTCAGCACATGAATTTTCTTTTATTCAACACATGAATATATATTTTATTCAACGCATGAATTTTCTTTTATTCAACACATGAATATATATTTTATTCAACACATGAATATAATTTATTTTCTAAATTGGAATGAGACCCACTCAATTACCATATAATGTTATTTATATGGATTCTATACAACACATGTATATAATAGCAATGATAAATAATCAACCATCATCCAAAGTGCACCACACAACTGCATAAGCATTAAATATAAATAATTAACGCTTATACAGTTTGTCAACCCATCGATTGACATACAACTAAGATCGACATACAGCTAATTATTTGGGATTAGTGTACGTCAAATATCATCCCAATACCCGTGTGGGGTTTCAATTAACAAACACAAATTTTATTTGTGCAGTTGGGCGATGTGTAAAATTTACCGTCCCAATCAATATCAGTCAAATGGGTGTACATAAACAAACCGTCTGATTTGTTTATTAATATTTATTTTATATACACATTAAAAATTATATTTTTAACTATAAAATATTTTATTCCATTCCACATCACACAATCAACTTTCACTACACATCAATTAAACAAACAAGTCATCCATGGTCTGTGGACGACGGGTGTCGGGTGCTACTAAGCACCGTCTGCATCTTAGTATATATTATAACAATGAATAAAATAAAATAAAAGTGAGTAGTTCTCACCAAGACAAACCAAACGCCACGACTCTTCATATGTAGGAAATCTTCGTCGTGCTCACCTTTTGTCACTTTCGTTCTCCGTATCCACTACATATATAAAAATCGCATCTTTATATTGTTGCTATGTATCTGAAAATCACATTTTTATAACTACTCTATATGGATAAAAAATCACTTTTTTGCACTGCTACTATAGAGGTAAAAATTCTATTTTTATGTCCGTGTTCATATAATAATAATCATATTTTTATCATGCTAACTTCATAATAAAAATTATATTTTTTTAAAGTTCTAAAGATTAAATCTTTATTCTCACTACTTCATGATAAAAATAAAGTTCCTATTTTAATTTCACTTCATATACTGTAAAGATTATATTTTTATTACTCTACATCATTAAAAATCAAAATTTTAAATCGCTAAGTATATAAAAATCACAGTTTTAATCCTATCATATTATATATATGTAAAAACTGAATTTGTAAATGCTATTACAAATAAAGACTGATTTTTTTTGAACCTATTTACAGTAAATGAATAAAGAAAAATAATAAAAAACTTACGGTGGAGGTAAGGGGGTGGAGGAAGCTGTCGCGGGTGAAGGAGGGGGTGGCGCGCGGCATAGAGGGTGGTGCGGCGGCTGTCTGGCGGTCGGCTAGGGGGTAGCGGCGGTCTCAGGGGGTGGGTTTCGAGAATCATGAGATGGAGAGGGAAGGGAGGAGAGAGGGGGAAGGAGGACCGACGGAAGAGGGCGAGGGGCGCCATCGATCGTCGAGCGAGGGGGGATGGGAGTTTGGGCGACAAGATCTAGGGAGGGTATGGGTTTTTTTTCTATTTTTATTTGGCTGTTTACTTAGTAAAAAGAGAGAGAGATGTGAGGTATATAATTATATATATATATTTATTATTTTTAATTTAAAAAAAACAACTTTTTATTTCGAACTCAAAATCGAACCCACCGACTGTCGTCCATAGCTAATGTAATGACCCTGATTTTCGAACAATTTTTTTTTTAAATATTTAATATGGTTTTAAATATTGAATTGATAATATAAATGAATTTTTATATTTAGTTATCAATTTAAAAACCGATTTCGATTTAATATATTAAATTATCGTAATATGAAATATAATTGAAATCGAAGTTAAAAACTGAATCAAAATAATTCAAATAATCGGTTTTAATTCTATTTGAATATAGACGACAATAATAATAAATTATTATCAAAGAATTTATTTGTGTTGAATTTAAATTATTTTTTATCAATTTAATATGTTAACTTTATATATACGTTCAAGTTAAATTTTATAGTCTATTCTGTTGAGTCCAAAATAGTGTAATTTCGTTGAAACGTCGGTCGGTATGTTAAAATAGCGGTTCGCGATGTCGAGTTATGTACCCCGATATATTTTTAGTGGATAGGACTGAAATCAGATCGATATTGTTTTAAAAAGGATAAAAATCTCTTTAAGTCAAATCAAATAAATTTACCAAATCCTAAAATCTAAAAGGCGTTGGCCTAAGGTTGAAAATATCGCACCTATTACGTACCATATGAAAACGACTTCCCCAATTCTCTTCTATAAATCGCGACCAAATCCTACTAGTTTTCTTCAGAACAAAATCTGAGCTTCACAAATAATAAAAATAATGGTTTCCCTTTTGCCCTTCTGTAAAATCGAAACAAGCATTTCCTTTTCCTTTGAAATCAAAACCCGATTCTCCTCAAACCAAAGCCCTTTTCTTCCATTCGGTTTTCCCAGTAAATCAAATCCTTCAATGAGGAAAAAAAACCAAATTGATAATTGTAATTTGAGAAAAACCTGCAAGTCTCTGGAAGTTGGACGTCGATCTCGAGACGTCGAGAATTCCTAATGATGGAGCTGTGCTGTGTCTAGAAGGGTGCGATGGGGTTTAAGGTATTCGAATGTTCAGAGATTCGATTGATTTTCTGTAGCGTGCTTGGGTTCTGGATGGGTGCGATAGGGTGATTGGTGGAGGGTTGCGGTGAGTGGAGGGAGGACTTGCGATGACAGTGGAGTTCGATGGGGTTCGAAGTTCTGATGTTGATTTTTGGGGGAAACTGTTGTGCGATGGAGCTGTTGTTAGGGGATGGAGCGGTGAATTGGTGTTTATGAATGGACTGGTGGTGTTCGCAAAAGGAAATAAAATGGATCCCAAGAGGCCTGGGTGGTAGTGGCAACAAGTTTTGCCATTACTGATGTTTGACCGCGACATGTTTGTGCGAATGCCAAATGGGATGGAGCAGTATATTGGGGTTGTTTTGCAGTAGAGAATGAACGGTGAGTTGCTTCATGGGTTAATCGAGTTGTTTGCAAAGGTAGTAAAGTATATCTCTTTTTCAAAATTAAATATACATAGGATAAATTAATTAATTATTTTTAGAATTAATTGAAATCATGAGACGACCCGATTTCCCGTTCTCACGGAAACAAGGTTATCTTTGGAATATAACACAGAAACATATAATAGCAGAACAGAATTAAATAAATACACCAGAATGAACAACAAAATATACTGGATAAAATAATCATCAGAGTTACACAGTATACAGGATCTTACTTAGTACAAATACAGTTCAGCTATACATAAATGTCTACAGCGGAAATAAACAAAATATGTACAATAGGAGCTGAACAGCATAAAAATAAATAAATGATAGAATCCATCTTCAGCTCCAGCTATCCAGAAAGAACCAGCTAAACCTGAATACAAGGCTGCCTGTGTAGAAAAAGGGGCACCCGAGTTTGAGAGTGAAACAAACTACGAGTCAGTCATGGGACTGGTATGAGAAATCTACTCAACACATATATAATTGGCTAATCACAGGACCACGCCACTTTCGTGGAACGGGTTTACTCCATTGGATTGCCAGTGCTTTAAAACAAATCTTTCTTTTTAACATCGCTATGCTTTTTATAAAAATGAAGCCGTTATAAGACTCAGTTCCCATCACACAATGCAACGCAAACCGGAGGATAGAGTTTTTACCTTATAACGGCCAAGATATGCTTGATACGAATAAAACAAAGGCATTTGATATTATTGCTAGTGTATATATGTTTTGAAAACAATTTCAAATCATAACTATCAATCATAGACGGCATTAATGCCCCATACCACTATGTCGCCATATATAGGTATACAATCAAAATCGCATCGTCACGTATTTGGAAATTGGATTTCCGTCATGAACCAAGGCAAAAGATAGTCCTTACCGAATTCGAGACAATCTAGCCCATGTCTCAGGATCAGAACGCATCGACCCTTGGAGCGACAGGGCCGGTCCACCGATGTGGATTAAGAATGCCTGAACACTACGTTTCCCCGCCCTTTGGGGCGTAAACGAGCCAACGAATGACTCCATCGGACCCGGATCGTCCGATCAAACCGAGGCGCCTCGCAACAGCAACAACCACATAGGTGAAAAGTATATAAATGTCAGGGCTGGTAGGTCACTGACACCACCCTAGCTAGAAGAAAACGCATGTCCTCCCTGAGGTCCTTCCTCCCGTTTTAGGTTCATACCGGGGTGTGAGGCTCGCGAATTTACGTTATACACAAAGCTACGCCACACAGGCGGTGCTTTGATCATCACCACAAGACTTTGCTTTTCAACAGAAGCCCTGATCACTGCATCTTAGCATGCCACACAGGCAATTCATACCGTGCAACTGATGGCTATCAATCACACAGAGCAAATTCCAATGTCGGACACACAGTCCATTTACAAGTCCGTTCTGGGTCTGAACGAAACCGGAGGCACTAAATACCTCGCAAACCCTTTGATCAACACGTACGTCTGAACGATCACCACTCATTATCCATATTTCGGGATGCCTCCCAATCAGGACCTCGGTTACCATCCAAACGAGGTGAAGATCTCCGGTCTTCGACCATCGTCTTCATCTTCGAATTTCAATCGTCGGTCGATTATTCGAAATGAGAAATAACTCGGCCTTTTCAAATAATTCACGTATATTTAGAATTTCAAATCGATTTATTTCAATGGTTAAATTATTCGACAACACCAATTGTGTTCTTTAATATAGTTTTCACACCAAACACATTCAACCATCAAACATCACATAAATCAAGCAAATTCAGTTTATTTCCATTCCATATCGCTTACGATATTTTATAACTATTTATCGCTATTTTTATTTATTTTAAAATAGCCATTTTATTTAAAATGACGCTTCGGGCCATAAGGCGGCCGTGGCGCTGTTTTTCTTCAGATTTGGTTTACACATATCTGAAAATCTAACCGTTGGATCTTCACAAAATTTACTTCATTAGAAAGGTCTTTTCAAAACGAATCCAACGGTTCCAGTTTCGGGAAAATCCGACGGTCGGATCTCCCGGTACAATCGTTTGAATTTTCGATTTCAAAATACGAACTGCAGCGTCGTTATTCGATTAAATATAATTATATTTATATATATAAATAAATATAATCGTTTCTGGCGCTGTTTTTCTTCAGATTTGAATTAAACATTCCAGACAATCCAACTGTTGGATTTTAACAAGGTTGGTGCCGTTGGAAAGATTATTCCAAGGCGAACCCGACGGTTGAGGTTTCGGGAAAATCCAATGGTCGGATTTCCCGTACTAGTCGTTTGAAATCACGGTTTCAAAATACGAACTGCACGGCCTCGTTTCGTTTTAATTTTATTTATATTTATATAGTTATATAAATATAGTTCATTCAATGATTTCTATATCGTTTTCACTTCAAATATTTTTCTAACTCCTTAAATTTTGGAAAAATTTCGCCATAACCTCCCCTGCACCGGGAGCGTCGGGAAATCGCAAATAGCGTCCCGGTCCTTCTAATCTCAAAAAGAAAAAGAAAAAGCCAAGCGGCTAGCCAATCAGGCTCAAAATCATCACCCAAACAAATCAGTAAATGTGTACCTATTTGTCGGGCACAAAATTTTATTCCTCTTCTCTAGCCCCTTTGCTAT